>PNEQ01010456.1:0-28857 GCA_003012365.1 Medauroidea extradentata | reverse complement strand
GGTACTGTCTATCCCATGTAAGTGTTTTGACAGCCGATGCTACCAATATTTTTAACACGTGCCAGACACGTGGCAACCATTTAAAAACACAGGACGTGACCGTATGACCTGATGAAGCAGTAGTGGCAGCCCTGATCAACAAATCGGTTAACTTCCATCGCTGACATTTAAAGTAGTGTGTCTTATACGTGAAAAATAAGTACACATTTTGGAGGAAACGTAATATAATAACACTGCTCCGTATACAGCATCAGTCAGGTAACTATTTTATTCTATTTAAATCGTGTAATTTTATAACTAATTTACAAACAACAGCACCGTTATCAGTCGAGCTGTAACCAAAACAAAACAAAGCACGGCCATTTGCGAGTGTGAAAAGTTACCGCGTTCGTGTGTATTTGAGATTCTTATAATGAGTTACATTATTATTCTGTGCATATATTTAATATATTGTAATGTGGGGATTATAAAACCCAGCCTGTAATCGCCAATGGGATATTATGACGATCGGCAACCAAAACAAAGAACGGCCATTTGCGTTGCGAGTGTTTAAACTTCTTAAGTGTTCGTGTATGTTTAAGGTTCTTCTAAGGTGTTATTTTAATAATTTATGCATTTATGCAATTGTAATAAATTGCAACGCCGGGATTAAAATACCCGGCTTGTAATTGCCAACGACAACGGAATATTAAGACGTGTTTCGGAAGACAGGAACTTCAGCTTGCGTGTCTACAAAAACAGTCGCTAAATCCACCCAGAGAAATGTGCTACTTAAAATAAAAAATGTTACCTAACATTTATTTTAACAGAATTTGTGGGTAAACACTTACGGTTCTTGTAGTCTTATAGTTAAACATCCTTTTTCAAGACGCTGACTCAATAAATTCTTTTTGTAAGAAAAATTCTGTGTTTTATGTCTTTGTAGAGAGTACGTAAGTGGTTAATATCAAGTCCACAGTCCACTGAGATTTTGTGCCTGTCAGCTGCAAAAACGTAGGCCTACATATTACCGAAAGAAAAGGCCTGAAGACCTACGCCTATATATTTTCCGGTCATTAAAGTGTACTTGTTTAATAATATGTGCAAATCAACAAAATAATTTAAAGCTGATCTAGGCAATTAGGCCTACCCATATTTGTTTATTTCTTACGCCTTTTATTGATCTATTATTTCAGTTTTGGTTGTGAGAGCACAAATTTTTGCTGTGTAGTATGTTAACAAGTTTTTTTTAAGTATTGTGAGTCGCATGACCCTATCACAAAGGTACGTTTTTCTGATATTCTACTACTTGAAACCTAAACGAGATCTGTACGGCTTTATGATCTGATAGTGCATAACCAAATTGAAGGCAACATGAAAAATAATTGTAATAATGCTTGCATGAATTATTTTATTAATTATTTTAGTTTAAATATGTTTGCCTGCAGTGTTATAAGCTCTCGAAACTTAAGTTTGTTGTAACCAAATAAGCTACTATCATTTGTGACCACTCCTTTTAGTTGAATGGTCTTTCCTTGAAGCAGTTTGCTCGGGTGTGGCTTGCCAAGGACTTTGCGCTGTGTTTGATGGATGACAGTGAAAAGTAATTCAGTTTGAATTTCCCGCCCGCCGGCGCCTCCCGCCATCGGAACTGTTCGTCTATCGTTGGAACTGCTTGGGTCTCTCCTTCTCCTCCCGACACTTCCCTCCTTTCCGAACCGGCCGGCCTCCCCGTGCGTTGGCGGCACTTCGCTTCCGGCAACCGTCCTGTGTGGTCGTTCGCTCTCTGCTCTCTCGGCCTACCATCATTTGATTAATGGTAAGTTGTATTGATTCTTATGAGTAGCTCGGCTCGACAATTCTGGGCGCTCCGATAAGTTGTGTGGTCTCTAGTTTGCTTCCTTTTTGTCACGGTTCGACGGTATGTAGAGGGAGCATAGGCATTTTCCCCTTAACGCCCCCTTTCCCATTTAATTCTGTTAGCTGCTTTAACGTTCCGATCATGTGTTTGACTGTTGTCTGTTCGTCCCTTCTGGGCGACGTTTAATGGAGATCGAGACTGTCATGTTTTGTGCCATATATATTTGTATTTATGTTTATAACCAATAATAACTTGGTATTTTCTCTCTGTGGAGTTCTTTTTGTTATTTATTCTGGGCCTGGGCAAGCTAGGGTTATTGTGGTCGGCCTTTGATATCTGTTGTGGGGAGTAGAAC
Organism: Medauroidea extradentata; assembly: GCA_003012365.1. Taxonomy (NCBI): domain Eukaryota; kingdom Metazoa; phylum Arthropoda; class Insecta; order Phasmatodea; family Phasmatidae; genus Medauroidea; species Medauroidea extradentata. Next base: position 26,662 of record PNEQ01010456.1, on the reverse strand, counting down.
CCCAGTACATATTTCATCTTTTTAGATGTCAAGTAGAAAACATAATTTGTCCTTACAAGTTTGTTTATTTTTGGTAATGTCATTAAATGTTACAATTTTGATCATACCAAGGAAATTACACAAAAAAAATGTTAAATTTTAATTGATTATATTAACTTAACGTCTGTGGAGTAGGCTATCTAATACTGTAATACGAAATAGTTCCATTAACATTGCCCACCTAACTCTAGTATGATTAATGTGCAGCTAGTAGGCTATTGAAAATAAATTATTTGTCTGAGATCTAAAAAAATAATCGAATGAAAATCACAACACACTTTAGATGTTATTGCAATCATAATATACTTTAACTGTTGACATGTTATGGTTGTCAGCTGGAATACACATGGTGGTGGAAGGATACATAATGTTTTAGTTTACACTGCCTTACTTTTTTATGATCTGTCAAATAATGGAATTCTTATACGGTACGGACAGTATGATATATACAAGCCAAAGGCCTGCTGAAGTACCTCTGCTCAATACAAGTCACAAGGCATGATTAATATGGGAATAGGTACACCCCAATTGGGAATTTTGATAACTGGGATTGCTGACTTGAAGTTTTACATCAATGGCAAAACTACAGTTGAGTCGACACTGTTTACTTGGGATGATATGGAGGCCCTGAAATACGTGCCATCGTCCCTCAGCAGCGGACCATAATATAATCTGATGGCAGATCATGTACACCTATTCGTGTGTACAACACAATGTAGCTGACCTGTATATCCATCAAGTCAGTACTCTGGCTCAGCCCAATGTTCATGATCTGAGACACAGTGGTTAAATACACATTCCCTGAGAATGAGGCTCCCAAGCTATCTCACGGCTCCCAGGTTATCTCACATCAACCAACTTACTGAGTACACCTGGCGTGTTGAAAAGGGATGTTAAGCCCCACAGATTACACTCTAAAAGATCTTCACACTGTAGGAGGTTTCACCACACAATAGGAACATGTACGTAACTTACTAGTGTGAGCACCTACCTCACACCACAACTCAAGATACCGTAGCCATTCTCTGCAATGATTTATACTGTTAATAAATTACAATGTAATTAACCCACTTTAAACACTACCTGCTCACGATGTCTGCTCTTCTTTTTCTTCTTCTCCCGGCTGGCAGGGACAGGGCTAGAGCCATCAGAGCTTGGATGTATCTGCCGGGGTTCCAGCAGCTCCAGGTGGACATTGGACGAGGTAATGCTGGCATCCAAGTCCTCCTCCTCCTCATCACGGCCTGCACCATTGCTGTGGTTGCTGTCCCCCTCGGGGCTGCGGCGCCACTTGCTGTCTGAGCTCAGCCACGAGTCAAATGCCTCTACCGTGATGCTTCCTACCTCGCTGCTCAGGGCTAGCTCCAAATTCTCTGTCACCTGGGGCACACCACATTCACTGCTATCACAAATGCCGCAACTATTAATTACCGAGCATGAGGTGGTACTTAGAAGAATAGCTGCAATATTACCAAAGTTAATGAAGTATGACAGCAGTAAATATTAGATACAGTATCTCATATGGAATACATACACATACATTTAAAAGTTTTATTAATACACATTACAATGTCAGCAAGAAAGGGAACAAGACAGCACTTATCTTTCAAAATGAAGATGTTTCATGAGATTTGTATGGAGAATACGAAAATCTTGAGATTGGTGTACAGACAAAATATGGAGGTAGTTTAACGAACCAACCTACAACAGGCTTGACAAAGAGATGGAATGGCACATTTGGAAAGGTGGATGAATAACAGATACAAAGCATGAAGCAATACTGCAGGATTCTGATCAAACTGGTCTATGAAGCTCTTGTCAAGTAAACATTTCCATTCAAAGACATGCTAGCAGTTTTTACCATTTCTTACAATTTTATTGAAAAGGACAGGACATAATTACCTTCATTTGTACCTCTACTGTGCCATTATCACGAGTTCTAATTGGACTGTGTCTGGCACTACTTGTAGGCATGATTTGTTTCACTTGTTTCTCTCAGCCAGCCTGACAAAATCAATTATGTTACTGTATAAGTAGCTGTTTAAAGAGGTAAGCTTATTGTTCCGGAGACTATATTAAACTGATTTTGATGAAAATATAACGTAAATATGTGAACAAAGCCATAATGGTGGTCAGAATAATAAAGCGCAGAATGCATAGTGTATTTGTACACAATGTGTATTTGTTAGAACCGAAAAAGGAAAGTGATAGGACTAGAAAATTTCATTTAACACTACGTAACTCAATGGTCAGACATACAAAGGAATACTATTTGTACGGGGTACTGCCCTTTATATTTACTGCAGCTTCTTAATTTACATAGAATACATATTGTTGCGTGTTGGCCTGGCAGCAGGCGTGTTACATCACGCTAGGTGGACAGCTTGATGATTCAACCACTGTCATGGGTTTTACTAGAGGTGCTGCGATATGTCCGAGACGTCATCGGGATGACGCTTTTGCGTACATGACTCTTGGCAGGTATGAGTGAGGTAATATCTCGTTTTAGACCTCTGGTCATCATGTTGCACCGCCGATTGACGTCACTAACTAGGCAGTATAAAAGCCTCCAAACTGCGAAACAGGGGCAGTCTTGAAGAGTCTTGTAATGTAGAATCTTGGGAAGTCTTGTGAAGTCTTTTGGAGACCCATGTGAGTGTGATGTGAGACCCCGAGTGGTGTGGGTTTGCGTCGTCCCAGTGGCGTCGACGACAGATGTTGCACGAGGTGACGGGCCACGGAGAAGACAACACTTGGGGTGTGGTGTCGGCATGGCAGAGCTGACCAGGAGACCTTGGGGACGGCAACACGGTGGCGGTGGTCGACGCCGAGGCTGGGTAACACCAGCGGGATGCAAGAGGAACAGACAACACTTGGGGTGTTGTATCGACGGCAGCAGTGAAGATGTCTGCGTGCTACAGAAAGGTGGTGAGCCGTGGAGAACAACACTGGAGGTGTCGTATCGGCGAGAGCAGTCACTGGCAAATTAGGAGAGTTCGCTATTGATTGTGCTAGAAGTAGGTGCTACGCTTACGGAGAGAGACTGGTGAAGACATCTTGGTGATGCCAGAGTCTACTGTGAGGCTGCAAGCACATACCTTCGGAGCAGTATTGGGTGAAATAAGAGGACTGCTGCTGCGGGTCGATGGACAACAAGAAGGTGCGCGACGGGAGTCAAACCGAAGACCTTGAGAGTGAAGACAGTGGTGCACTCGGGGTGCTGCGCAGTACATGGAGAGCCATAACCGCTTCAAACTGTTAAGGTTGGACTTTTTACTATTTGAGAGACTGCTGATTGAATATATGACTGAACTTTTACTGTCATCTGTAGTATTAAATTAATTAATGGTAAACATTTTTGTGCTTTAATTGTAAAAGTTAATCAACGTTTCTGTGACACAATAGTAATTGTGTGCATAATAAGGGTGCTGTGAAAGTTATAGTTGATTGCTCTTATGTATATTTGTAAGCTTTGTGAGGTAATAAATCAATCACTTAATTAAACTAGTAAACCTGATTAACAACTAACGAATGAGTAAACTTGGTTTCTTGACTAAGCTGACCCTGTGAACTCTACCAACTAACTTGCTCTTGTATCAAAAATATACCTTGTATGCAAATCGGATGCTGTGGTTTATGCTTGAACAGTAAGTGCTGAAATGTGGAGCAGTCTTAATGTACGAGGATAATGAAATTATTACAGTTTGGTTTCAGTTTGATGAACCAGATCTTTGTTCATTTAGTAGACATATTTCAATACTGTATTTGGTTCAGAGTATTTCCATAATAAAACTTTAAGAACTAGTACCATTTGGATTAAAACAATGGGTTCATCTATAGAAACAATAGTTTTAGTAAAAGAGAAGTGTACAAATCTCAAATGTTTTATCACAAAGTACTTTGAATTTTAAATGTGATACTGTTTCAGACACATACATTTTTTAAACATTGTACGTAATGTGAACACTCCTGTACCACGGGCACATTTTGCCTAAATTGGCCGTACCAAAATTAGGTATTTTACATGGATGAGTGTCACAGAGTGGCAGTCAGAACAGGATACTTTGCAACAGTGCATCTGGTGGCTGGTCTGAAGTGGATCACCTACCTCAGGGGCCCGCATTCACACTGTCAGCATTGTTACATTATGCATCAATGAAAAGAAAAAAAAAATGCTTCATTAACCAGTCTAGATTTACTTGTTTTGTGCACATTTTCAGTTCATCAACAATGCATTTGCGATAGTTACCTTTAGTGAAAACGTTGAGTTAAAAAGCAGCAAGGGTATGAACAAAAAAATTTTTTAGTTTCAGCATCTCCAACTCAAAGCACATTGCTTCAGGTGTAAACAACTGTAGTTAAAAATTTACACAAGTTATGCAGCTTGGGCTAGTTGACAATGTCTCTTTTGAACTAATCTGCTTTAGAGTGCACACAAATCGTCAAGACATGCCACCATTTCAAAAGGCTCAGTTACCTAACAAAGTATAGAAGCAAATACTGTGATTGACTTTATAACTCACTAGAAAGAATGTACTTTTTCACCCCAAGGTTTTTACAAAAAATAGTGGTGGCTGTGATAGGTGGGTATTTGCAGTTAATAGCTGCAAAGAAAGGAAATATAGAATCAAACTGCTCAAACCTACAACCACAGATATAAATAAAGTGATTTTATAAAACAATAATAGCAAACCACTAAATTATTTAAAATATCAAATCAAAAAGGAGAAAAGCAAAAAGTTGCAGTTTAAGTTAATTTAAAATAAATTTCTACACACCAATACCATACTAGAAACAGTGTAACTACCATAAAATGATATACCACAGCTAGGAGGGAGGGAGGGGGAGAGAGAGAGAGAGAGAAAGAGAGAGATAGAGAGAGAGAAAGAGAGAGAAAGAGAGAGAGAGAAAGAGAGAGATAGAGAGAGAGAAAGAGAGAGATAGAGAGAGAGAAAGAGATAGAGAGAGAGAAAGAGAGAGAAAGAAAGAGTGTAAGAGAGAGAGAAAGAAAGAAAGAGAGAAAGACAGACAGACACAAACACAGTCATATAGGAGTGGTCCTTATAAAGGGATTTAACTGAAAATCACTATTTTATGACCCCCACGGTTCTTGAGGAAAGGGTTGTTATAGACAGGTGGTTGTAATGAAAGGGTCTTGTCCCGCTTCTTCTGGTCTGGATCTTGAGGTATTGGAGTGAGGGTGATTCTCAGGTATGGCAATGTTAGGCCTGGCTGGCTTGAAGAGGCAAACGACTCCTCCTGAGAATTTTGGAAGGATAGCGCTTCCAGGGAGAGTGGTGTCTCTCGGGAAGGGTCAATGCTAGATACCTCCCACGTGAGTAGATGAAGGGTTTCAGATTTTCTTTTAATCAGGGAAGATCAGCGTCCGTCCACTCACCTTTAGAATAACTGCTTGAACAGCTTCCGTTTTCGCTCAGATATTGTGGCAGCTCGCTTGGGTAGTTGGTAGTCATCTTGAATTATCTCCTGAATCCACCAGTATAGAAGCATTGGGCGCGGAGGGGTTTTGATGGGACTAATTAATTGCACCTGACTCCACTGGATTTCTTTTGAGTATTTTGCTAAATCGTACTTATTTGCAGGATCGGGACTGAGGGGCCACTAATTGCTGATAATGAGCGCTAAGCTCAGGTAATGTAGGCTCGGGGCCTGGTAACTTTTCCAGTTCCCGAATAAGTCCTACTGGGTACGCCACTGGGCTGGAATGAGAGGACGGTGCGCTAAGGCGGCATGCTGCCTAGGATCTTCGAAACAAGAGATTTCCTCTAGGGTAATATGAATCACTAATTCAGACATTTAGAGAAAAAAAATGAGGAGTCAAGAACTAGGTTTCCACTTATGTATTTTACGTTATGTTCACAAAATAGCACTGTACAAGTCGTCACTGATTTACAAAATTACAACCGAACACTGAAGAGAATAGTACTGTTTTACGTCACGTGCTTTACTCCACTTATTTATGGAATTACAACTGCTCAATGAATAGATTAGCACTGTTTTATGCCACATGGTTTACTATGCGCGTGAGCCTCCGATTGAACTTAACTTCCGCTTTCCGGTAGATGCGATAGGCGCGCCTCGTGGCGGCCGGCAGAACTAACGCAAGTAGGTGCGTTCCCAAAGTTAGTGTGACCGCTAGGGTGCTCGACTCAATACCTTGCCCCTAGATACGATGCGCCAAGGGAATGTTATAAAGGGGAATAACTGTAATGTACATATGTTTTTTATTTCTTTTATTAGCTGCACATTTTTACCACAAAAATGATCAAAGATAACTTGGTGGTACCTATTTATGAGATATTGTCATAATTTTTTCCCTCTCACACACAATCACACAAACCATATTTCTCAGGGGAAAAAAATACAGCATCACTCACATGTACCAAAAAATTTTTTGGGCATGAGCTATGGAGGTGTAACGTAAACAAACGCAGATCACTCTACTGCTGTCTTGACAGCTCCTCCCTTCCCTGCCCCAACCATTTATATTTTCACAGTCATTATCTGTGGTGAGCAGGAGATTGCCACTTTGCCAGACACGAGACATTTTCTTCACATAAGTTCGGTAACCGGTATACTGTAGTCTGGTGCTCAATAAACTAACATCCCTTCCCAGCTTTTAACATACATGTTAATACAAAATATAAGCAAGTTATTGCACAACACCATGACTGAAAACTCTGATCGACAATAATAGTACTGTATCTGACTGGAAACAGCAAACGGCAAGTTAAAAGGTAGTGAAAAAGGGATGCATGGGTGACACTAATAAGTGAAAATACTGTACAAGGGTGTAGGGGTTTTGAAGATAGAGTAAGAAACATGCTCTTTCTGTCCACCGTCACTAGTAAGCTGCACCAGTTTTTAAGTTTGATGATTCCATAGTTATGCCAGCTGGCATATGCACTAGCATGACGACGCAAATAAGTAAGAACAGGAATACAAAAAACTAATACAGCTTGTACCTGAAATCCTAACTTTGCTGAACGTTACATCAAGAACTTTAGGGGCAACGAATACACGCCAAAACACAGTTTACATATTACAATCCATGTACTGTATCTTGCATACCCCTATTTTTATAAAAGAAATTTGTACATAAAAACAATTAATAGTGAATTCTGTAAAAACAATTAATAGTGAATTCTGAAGACTCGTATACTTTTAAATGACAGAACCCCCAGATAATGTGTGTGCACCGTCATACTTCTCAAAACAAATACTGTACAGTAAAAGTTCAAAACTAACATCTTCAGGGAGTTCAAAATAAATCACTTATGCTACTTTTAACCTTTACAGATTCACAGAACTATTGTTCTTGATGCTAGTGATGCTTCCTTAACTGTTCCACACAAACTTGCTCAGAAAGATCTCCAGAATACACAAAATTTAGTAGTCACCTTACTTTCACATAACTTTACTGAATTGTGGCCATACAAACTAAACTTCCAGATCAAATTGTGCACATGTGACAGCATGAAATTTAGTCCCAGGCCAGTAGCAGCACAAATTTTAATTCTAGGTGAAGAACATAAGACACAGCACATGCCCTTAAGCTTAGTCACTTACATTGCCTGCCATTTATTACATGAATACAAACAGATATCAATACAACTGCATCGACCACCTCTGCGTGTACACACCCGAGCTTCCATGTAAACTGTTGACAAGTTTATCATTACAGCTACTGCAATTCGCCACACTCAACGACGTAAGACCTGTACTCCCCACTTTTGGAAGAGCTAATTTTGGAGAAATTGTGCATAGTACACCAATGTTTACAGCAGTTAAATTTCATTTTCAAGTTCTATGTGGTTACATTCAGATGTTATCAGGATGTTAAAACTTTGTGCCGCACAAGGTTTTACCATTTTTGGTGGATAGGTGGAGTGCATACAGCTTCACCTCTCTATTACGACTCCTCACGGTTCCGAGATTAGGATTGTAATACCTAATTTGGAAGATTTTTAGCCAATTTTATCCCATTCAGAACGCCTAAGCATCAAACTAATTTTTTTTTTTTGCATTTTTTGCATCTTAAATTACTACTAGTACATAAAAAACTACTTTTAAAATTAAACATAAATATATTTACATAACTGACATCTGAAAACTTTGATACCCAAGAAAGTTATATCGAACCACTCCTTTTCATACTAAAGAAAAGGATGAATACAGCATGACGTGCTTACTGATAGTAGTGAGTTAAAAAATAGACTAGCATATATAATTAAAATGTTAAGTTATACAGAAGATCCCCCTTTATCTGGAATCATGGGTGATTGGGGGGGGGGGGGGGAAGAGTATTTTGGCTGTGGGAAAATTCTGGCTATGGTAAATTTGTGTCTAGGGTTAAGAAAATGCATATTTTCAGTTTCAATTAAAAAAAAAAAAATAACATAACATGGTATTAAATTTCAATTTATAGCATTCTGTACATTATGTATGTATTAATAAAAATATTTTTAAAACCTTCCTAACTACACACAAAGTATATATTGGATATAAAACATGTGCCTGTTGCACACTCTGGTGCCAGCTGAATGGCCTTCGTTTACAGCTGAGTGGCTGGGTTTCATCACGTGTTGTGTGTGGGCAGTGAGCTAGCTACTGGAGGAGGTGAGGGTGGAGCTGCTGATACAGTGACAAGTTAATAGTTTTGCAGACATGCCACTGATAACCACTTCCTATGACGAGTACTGTACAATCACTGTTATACAAATAATTTCCCATACCTCTTGCACGTAAGCCGGTGCACTACACTTCATCATGATGTTACTTTATTTATCTAGTGTACATGCACAATACCTACAAAACAAATGTACAGGGATTAAAAAAAATTGTATAAGTTACACCACCAATTCATAAAGAAATTGCAGGGACCACATTAACCCATATTTCACAGTCCCTTGAGACATTCTGCACTGTTCTAGCTGTACCATTGTGCTGCCTATTTCATTATCACGCTCACTGTTTACAGCAGTGGGCGCACATAAAATCTAGAATGCATCTGAAATGCAAGTTTGCTAAGTTTGCTTGGACTTCTCAAACTCCAGCTGTTTTTCCAGGAGGTAAAGGTCCATTAATTTATATTCTGTTATGTAACTTTGCTGTTCAAGCCCAGCTATCAGCCTGTTCAAGTGAAAAATGTATTTATCCTGAGTAATTTTTTGTGGAGGTTTGCCATCCTCTGAAACTTCACTGTCTCTCTCGTACTTTTTTTGTGTTTGTATAAAGAATTCAATAATTTCTTCATCAGTGTAATGGTGAATAACGAACATTGCAATCAACAGTGAACCATTCTTTAATGCAGTTTTCCTGCAGGTTTAAGTCTGTCAGTTCAGGACTAGTTAAAGTCGTCACATACTTCATCAAGTCATTTGCCATCATATTTTCATGGTTAACAGCGAATTATTGAAAGTCTGCATGCTCATTTTCACTTTCTTCATGGTGAATAACTATTGGTCACAGTTTATGCCACACATTGTTCAGAGCATAATTTATGTGAAGTAGGGTTTGACAGCTAGGATGACCAATTAAATAAACAGAAGGGTGAGGTCAGAGGCTGGTACTTTTTCATAGTGACACACATACGAGGGAAATAACACATTGTTGCGTGGATGCACAGTTGCACGATGTTTTCCTGGCAAGGCCAGCTCATCAGGGTAGGAGTTCAGGCACACACTGAGTTTGCAGCCACACAACAATGTGTTCATCCCCTCGTATACCTATGTGTTAGCATTAAAAGTACCAGCCTATGAGTACTTTAACCTTCTGACTGGGAGAGAAAGACAACGAATCTAGGGGCATGCTGGCTTGGTGTTGCTCTTATGCTGGCAACTACCACGCACTGCCATTTTCTCGTTGACTGAACAGCTAACATTGCGTATTTACTGCTTACGTGGCTACAATCTGATATTGAAGAGCTTCACACATATTTATCCATTATTATACCAGTAAATCATTCTAGTAGTCTGTAATAATATACAGTAAACTCTCAATTATACGACCCCGAGAATAACGACCCTCTCGAAGTAACAACCCTTTTTCCAGGAACCGTCGGAGAAAAAAAAATTCTTAAAAAAATTTTAATTAAAAGAAAATAACAGAAAAAGGCATTGCTTTTATTATGGCTGCAAATTGTTACAGTTATTTCTCAAAAACTGTACTGCTGCATACGGCATGTTTGTTCTAAAAATATACGTTGCTGTCCCTTCCTCCTGCGCGACGCGATGGCCAGCCGGCTGGCCCGAATGCCCCTTCCCATACCCCGACTGGTCGGCGACCCGCCCGCCTCTTTCCCTCCACTGACCACACACTCCAATAAGGCCGTTCGCTCACTCATTTTTCATCACGTGCGCCGTAACTTTTTTGCCACTGATTTCTCGTGCCCTTGGATAGCGTAGTCTGTCTTTGTGCCTGTGATATTACGATTATACGTCGTGTTTATTTAAGCTTTATTACTTTTTCTGTTTTGTTACAGTAACTAAACGCTATTAAATACAATTACCATCATGTAATTTAATGATATATACACAGTAATGTTTAAAGATCATTAAAAGTGAAAGCAGGACAGTTCATATTGACACTACCAAACGTCTGGTGCATTTCTCGCATAGAACATGTCTCGGATATGCGTGGCACAGAGCAGTACGACACTTGACAACAGCGCGCCTTGTGTGAGTCACTAACCCACACGTGCGCTCATGCTCACATGCACACACACACATGCATGCACGCACAATCTGCTTCACCGTAAATAACAGCTGTGGATACACTTGCATACGTCGGTAAAAAGAAAATGTGAAACAGCGTTGTGTAGGTTTAAAGTTGGTCTGTGAATGTGTTATCCAAGTTTATTAACAATGATAAACATCTTGATGTTTATAAGTGTCTATTGTTGGCGAGCAAATTTAAACTGAGTATCAAATCCATATCCATCACATTGGTGAAGTGTGTGTCGTTAAATCGGGAGTTGACTATACGATAAACCCTACTTTTCCAGCCCTATTTGTTCAAGAACCTTGATTTCCATGTATGACCTGTGCCCCGCATTTTAAAATAATAAACATACAGTAAAACCTCTTTATAACAACCTCTTTCATAACAACCACCTCTCTATATCAACCCTTTCCTCAAGAACTGCGGGGTTTTAAAAAAGGGGTTTTACTACAGAATTAAACCCCTTTATAAAGACCCCTAGAGAACCATGATGGGTCTTTATAAAGAGCTTTTACTGTAATTTAAAACACTAAACACGACAACTAACCAGAATAAATATAAAAAAACTTGACGTGCGCTACTAATCCTTTTTCACAATTCCTCAGGAATGGGTCGTAATACAAAGGTACGTAGTTATAATAGAGGGGTTTCACTGTACTTATTTTACGTTATTTTGTTTGGAAGACATCTGCTATTTAAATAAATATTTCACGATAAAAATTATTCTTTTATGCCAATAACAGTAAAACAAAAGCTTTTGCAAAAAAACAATACTTTGAACATAATTTTTTATTGTTACAAATTAGAAATTGATTATTTTCTATTTAACAACAACAATTTTACGATGGTACTTTTGGGGACCATGGAAAATCAAAAAATTGGGCTTTATCACATTTTTAACCAGAAAACTTGAGAAATGAAGAATTTTTCGCAAGAATTATAGTTTCCACTTCCTTCACATCACAACTTAAAAGCAATTCTAAAATATTTAAACAGAATGTAAACATGAAAATAAAACTTCCTATGTTCAAAAGCAGTCTTCTTTAACTTTACCACGTACTACAGCTAACTAAAACACACTGACCTTTAGCGACTCCAACTTATTCTCAACATTGACAATGTCTGTGTCAACACTCGACAGACTGTCCCTCTTGATGACAATTGGGTTTGTAACAGAGGTGGTAGTAGCATCATCAGAATCAAGTTCATCTTGGAAACCAGCAACCAAAGGGTTGCCTGTCTCCACATCACTGAAATCACATAATTCCAAGTTCTAGGCAGTGTGTGGATCCAAGTATGCAAGTAAAGGCTATGATCATTTAATAAATTTGTTTACGAACTGAATGACACCAAAATTGTTTGAGCCTAAGGAGACACAAGTCGATTACAAATCATTTGACAAGAACAAACCGCACATAACATACAAATTATCATTTGGGATTACTGGATACACTTAACATATTAACAGAAATTTAATTTCACATATTACATCCATAAATTTAAAATCTGAAGTTAATGCATTCCTTTTATTGGTTATTTTATACAGCTACCATTTGTAAAATAACTCCTGAAACAAGGTCTCAAGTCAACCTGAGTGAATTAACACAACATACTGCAAAAATTGTAGTAAAGACACTAAAAATAAATAGTAATGCTTCTATGAAAAAATGAAAGTTTCCCAATGTCAAAAATGAGTTGTGGAGATTGCGCAGACGAACAAGTAGTTAAGTTATGATACCCAGTTTTAAATCAGGGTGGCTAGCAAAACCTGTAAAAAATATTCCCTGACCCTTCAATGTCAGCTGCTCTTATTTCCCTGACCGAAAAAATATCAATAAAATTAACCAGGTTGTATGATCGCGATTAGTTTTTTTTTGTGTACCTGCCAAACTATTGATTTTAGAATTATAGTTTATTTATGAAAAATGTTTTAGGGACGTTATAAGTAGTGCTACATAAACATTTTTGTTAGGTTAGGTAACAAATTATTTTATGTACGACTACTTCCGTCTCTAAAAACCTTACGTGAAATTTTTTGTTATGTTGCCTAGATTAGGTTAGGAAACTTAACCTGACCTAATTTAATGATTGTAACCTAATTTAAATTAAATATAACCTAACCAAACTTAAAACCTAACCTAACAAAAAAATTACATAGGACTACTTATACCGTCTGTAGAAACATTTTCATGATAAACTATATGTCTAAAATCAATAGTTTGGCCAGTACACGATGAGTAGGGATACTTAATATTTACTTTTTTTTTTTTTGTGAAGCTGAACACTACTTATCAATATAACTTCACCTTGCAGAAATTCTATCATATCTTCATTGTTTACAAAGCAACAAAGTCCTAGGAATATTCAAATACGACAATTTTTACTTACGTCAATTCACATTACACTTTTAAAATGCTGTGGTTGTGAAGTTATGGAGAGAAAAGCTCTCGATACCAGAGTTAAAAGCATTTAATAAGTTGCCTAAAAACAGAAGTGTAATACCTGGTCACTACACCATCACTCTTTGAATCCCAAAACATACTGTAATGTGCATCTGTTGTTTTTGCGAAACTTTCTTCAATGATTCGTCGAAACAAACTACAAATTTCCTCCCCTCTAGCATTTAACTCATTTCATCCATTAAATACGATGCAAGACCAAATGTGATGTAAAAGCCTATCTTATCACGCTGTAACTGAAGTTCCTTTGCTGTGACACTAATTTGGAAACATTGTTTCACATGGTTGTAAGGGATTGTAAGTAATTGTGGACACCCAGTGTGTAGTTTTGTTCGCTACACCCAGTAGCTCGCCGCTTGCCATTGGCTAGTTGTTGTCAGGTGACAACTCAGGCGTCAGCTGCGTGCTAGCCGGCCCGCCCCCGCCGCGCTCAGAGCGCGAGGCAGTTCGTAGTTAGCAGCCCGCGAGGCATGACGTGTTGTCAGGGTGTTCAGTCATACGCCCGCGCAGTAAGACATGCTGTGATGTCAGTTGCTAGTTAGCAGTCCGAGCAGTCAGCCGTGTCTTTAGTACTAGCATGACAAGTGTGGTAAGACGTCCGCGCAGTAATGAGAGCACGAGTACTAGAGAAGCATGTAGGCTAGAGACCTAAGCATGGGCCGCTGGCGAGCACGCGTGAGTGCCCCACAGCGACTCACCCTTGCTGTACAGTGTGTGGGACATTAACATGTCAATAAATGGGTGAGACGCGCACCGTAACGTGTAACGATCTTGTTAATTGTGACACCCGACATACCCACATTCAGGCCTTCTACCATTATGGGCCTAGAGACGACATAATCAGGTGTCTGCACTGTCCAGCGCAGTGCTCGAAATCCCGTGTAACGCCTTATATAAAAAAGGGGCTGTTACATGGTACAGATTTGAAAAAAGCATCTAGGCCTACCTTCACAGTTTAAAATCCCAGCCTACTTAGGGTTTTCTGCCTTCAATGTGACTTGTAATAAAATGCCGGCGCATGTTGCTTAAAAAAAATTTACATTTCACGAATTGCACCTTGCAGAGTTATCACCAGGAACTTCAAGATTCATTTAATAGTAGTAGGATCGGTTAACCAATACAGTCTGTTTCTTCCTGCCATGACTGTTTTTCCTAAATTAATTACATTGTGGAAATAACACTCATTGAACATACATTTCTAGATATTTTTAATGTACTTAATCATTTTCAAAAACACACACGAGATCAAGGCCATGCTACATAGAGACGGTGAGATTGTCGCTGTCATGTTGTTGTCGGGTTGGCGTCGTTCATTTCCTTGCTGCGTGCTACAATGAGAGTCGTTGCTTTGCTGGTGAGTTTGGTTCCCGCAATACGTAACACATGGCAGCTCAATTGCCAGTCGCGATTTTCTTTTTCTATTTGCAAAATTTTGTTGCAAGTGGTGAAGTAAATATTTTAAAATAAGTTTGATACGAATCATAGTGGATGCAAATAAAAACTTTTTACTTTAAATTGGCTCGTAATTTTCATGGCACATATATATGGCTAATCAAAAAACTGTGGTGGCCATCTGATTATCGCGAGTCGGTGAATTATCGGTGAAGGATAAAAGTTGGCCATCTCCAACGTCCCTGACAACAACACGACAACGACTCTGACATCATGGGGACATTTTCCAAACAGATGGCAGAATGGCAACGACTTTAACACCAGCACTAAGAAAACAAAGCATTTCATGTAATGCCTAAATCCTATTTTTAGCAAAAAAAAACTATTTTAAAGTAAGATCATACCTGTCGGAATCTGGCTCCATTATCTTCTGTGGGGATGATCTTTCCTGTGTACTATTTTCTTCAAGGAATGACCGATCCAACATACCACCGTCTGGAATGAACTCTTCCACGCTGGTAATTGGTTCCGGCAAAGCTTCTGAGCCAGCAACAGATGCCAGGCTTGGTCGCCTTTCCGCTGCAAAAATTTTATTATTTCAAGATAACTATATGCAAGTACCACAAATAATGCTACATTCACAAATTTAATTTATAACATTTGTAGGATTAAGTTTTATAAATTTTGTTCACCCTCAATCTGATCCAAATAATATTTAGAACCATAAACACTCATGTATCATGCACACCCATGCACCACAATTTGTGCGCGCTTCAAAACAGGTTAGTTTAAATGACATTGTCACCTAATCCAAACTGCCCCATTTTTGTCGCTTCTAACCACGTTTGTTTACTTCCTGATGCTACGTGCTTGAGTAGTCAAGTCTGCTGATAACTGGACATATATTTCTTGCTAGGTCTTTCATTCAGCAGTTTTTAAAAAGACAGCAAAAAAAAGCCTACTGCATGGTTTCTTACACGCTTTGCTTCTTTTATCAACTACAGTACAACCCCGATTTAACGAAATGCCTTGGGAAGGAAAAATGTTTACTCTAAATTGATGGTTCTGTGGTGGTACAAGCTGCGTACTCCCACCTATGCACTGTTTATATTTCGTTTTATTTTTGCGCCGGCTAGCGGCAGAACACTCTCTTCTGTCTCAGGGTTCTCCAGTGGGGTCGTGGAACGATCAGACGCTTAAATGACGTACTCCACAATGACGCTGACAGAATAACTTTTATTTTGTCTTCCTTTTTAACACCAAAATCAAACAATGTATCTTACAAGCTTTTTATAAAATCGCGTCTGCAAGTTCCTATCAGAACACTTCCCGGACCCACTTTACTACATGGGCCCCTGCCCGGTCATTTCAATGCGCACCCACGCCGTAATCTTTCCTCTACCGCTCTCGGAACTCCAAGCCCCTCAAAAAGCCGCCTGCACCCCTCAGGTTTAAGGCTCTCTCTCCCCCTCTCTCGACAGAAACAAAGTGTTTCCGGGAAATGTTCTAGAAGGTTCTCGAAGGCTCTCACAACAATGGTACACATTCTGGGTTCAATTGTATAATATAAGAAAGAAAGAAATTAAATGTAAAAATTATATCAAACGTTATGCTGATTAAAAAGTATGTTACAATATTTTAAATATAAATTTATATTAGAATTTGTGCGGAACCAACATGGCGCGAACGGCAAACAGGATACCGGCCATCTGTCTTGTCCAGCCTCCCCCCTTCTCTTCAGCTACAGCGCGCCCCATCCGGCGCCAGCCAGCCCAGCTGCTACTCCCACTTGCATCCTCTCCCAGCCAGTGAAACAATCCAAAAGTATTAACTCCTAAACTATTAAATATATCAAATATTATCAAGAGAGCAAAGTTTCCAGAAATTGAGTGCCGATTCCAACGAGTACCGACAAAGTGGTGCTATGATAAATTTTAATGTTTACACTTTAAAGAAAAGGAGCAATGACAAATGTAAGTCAGAGGCACTCCACTCGCTGGTTTATGTTATTGTAAAATTTCACTCCACCAGAGTTGTCTTATTTTCGCAACAGATTTCACTGGCTTTGCCACATGCACCATATTGGGTGAGTCGGAAACCGAACATGGTCCCCTCCAGCAGGATTCCCAAGACTGCAGCGATACACATACCACTGGACCAGCCATTATTCATTACGCGGTTCAGTTACCTTTACATACTTATATTCAAAGTCAAACAACAAAAAAATTATATTTATAAATACTACCTAGTTCAGATGATCAGGCAGGGTGGGTGCATCACAGTTCGTTAAATACGACTTCATATTTTTTAACACCTGCCCCCTAAAAAAGTCAAATCCTCGAGAATGTTACATCGGAATTCAAGGTAGTTTTAAAAGAGTATGCTGGCCAACAACAATAACATACCACAGTTAACATCAATTAGAAAACTACAGCTGTGAAAGAAAAATGTTAGGTAAAAAAAGTAAAAAACTTTAAAAACTTTTTGTGAAATGTGTGTCGAGTGTGTGCCTGTTGTTAGGCAACCCGCATGCCAACATTTAAGAAGTGATGACATAAACAGCAGATCTGTATTATCTTTCTGTCTCTCTCCCGGGCCTCCAACAAAATTTAGGACATTTCCTCGAATAATGTTCTAAAAAAATTGCAGTATAAATTGAATTAAAAGTTAGCAAGAAAACAGTAAAATAATAAACAGACATACACAGCTGCAGCCATTATAGCTTGTAGGTCGCCACGCTCCTTCAACAAACTAGTTACAGATCGCTAAAAATCACCTGCTTTGTACTGGAATGTTTTTTAGCATCAGCAGAACATAGTATTTACGTTTATGACAAAAAATTAATTATGTAAACTCTGCATAAATTATGTTTTTTTTTTATAAATATGCAGGTTTCATTACTGGACGTGACAGAAAGTAATCATGATTGACAGCACTGCATTCTTTCGGTAACAGAATTAATCGGTAGAGCACGCTGCACTGTAGCACATTCTGGCGAAGCACTATCTGTGCATTAGTTCCCGTGCTGTTCACTGCCATGCTGTGTAGACTGGGTACAGATGCTTGTTCACTCGCTCGGCAGCACACTCTCAGCTCAAAGTCAATTTTGCAACCGAAATTTTTAACAAATTAAAAAATTATTTTTGTTTCTTGATGGATGGTTATAAAGACTATTTACAGAGAAATAAGTACATACTGCGGCTAGTGAAAGTACTTTAAACAGACTTACAATCTATTTTCCATTTCATCAAAGTTACTTGGTTCTTTCACACATTATTACATATTTTTTTAAGGTTCCTACAAATCCTTTCGTTGTGTTGCTGTTTTCGTTATTCCAGAGTTCGTTAAGTTGGGACGCTACTGTACGCTTTTTCATAGACAGTTCACTATCGCAAATGATTAGACATGTTAATACAGAAGAACCCCGATTTAACTATTTGTCACAGCACCTGAAAAACTTTTTGATAAATCAATGTTTCATAAAATCTGAATTTTATTAAATAGGGAACTCTGTATCACTGTTCCTGAAAAAAACTTGTGGTTAAATCGATACTTAATTCAATTTGAGTAAATAAAATTGGGGTTCTACTGTAGTTGATAAATTGAAATATAATATACACTTTACACTAGACTGGTAACCAATACCTTCTTTTTTCTTTTTGCAGATACATAACTTAGGTGCGCACACCCACAAGACAGCTGTGTGGGTGCATGGACATTAGGTTGGTGTCTCACTCCAGACCAACTGCTAGATGCAATGTTGCTAAGTTATCACGTTCCGAGTGTTGCCCTGTATCGCGCACCTAAGTGAGATATGCACCTTACTAATGGTAGTGTAATTTTACAAATAAATGTGCATGTGGTATGTGTGTGTTTACTGTATTTCCGTAGAAAATCCATCCCCCAATTACATACGCACAGTTCAGACACTCCTTTATAATTACAGCAAATTTTACATGGTGGTTCTCAATAACACCCAAAAGAATTGAAAATTTTATTTTAGCAGAGAGTAAAAAGATTCTGCTAAGAATGGATGAAATTCCAAGGATAATCAATTAAAAACAGGTAGCCTACATTTGCTAATCCAAATATCGATAACACTTTTGATTTGTAATTTCGCTGTGTTTAGTTAATACCAATTAAAACTCATCAGACGCATGGAAGTGAGAACATAATAAGATAAAAAATTTGTTCAAAAACTGTTGGCACCAAACATGTGGAGTAGGATCAATGTGTCACCTGCCTGCTGATAATTTGAGCTATCTGGGCCTGGGAATAAGCAGGCACTATGGTCAACTCTTACTTGTAAGTACATAACTTTCTTCATCACCTTCTTGTATCAGATTTTTGGCCTCTTTCCTACAGACATTTTGGTGCTTCTGCATGCATTTGTTCCCAATATGCCCACATTTCTCTCATAGATGTTCAATGAATGACTCTGTTCTAATCTGTTTCTATATTCAACCCTACAAAGTAACAGTCATGTATATCTCCCCGAGGCTCGTCTGCCAGTCAGAGAGAGTATAACTGGGTTTAGATGGATTGTCTGCTCGTGCACTGCTTCCCAACATAGAAAGGCAAGCGTGAAACCCAATTGGTCGCCTTCTGCTACTGTCATAGATGTAACTAACACACCCACCTAGACCCAACAATGTCCAACCTGCATCTCCCACAGCCAGCAACCTCATGTCACTGTCTCCCTAACAGTGAATATACAAAGTGGCCATAAACTGCAACAAGGAGAATTCTCCAATTATTCCCCTGATTTCCAGACAGAAAACAAAAAATTTCTCTGATTATTTTTCAATAAAGGCACACCTGACGTGGATGCAATTAACACACCTACTGTGGTCAGACAGCATCCATCAGCATATCTACCACAGATTCAACAGCAAAGGTCCCAATATTATTTTCCCAGTCAGCTAACCTGCCTAGTGTTTTCCTGATGAAATAATTAATACCAGGCATAAGATCTATCAACATGTAAAGATGACTACATAAAGCAACCAAAACACATTTCCCTTGCCTGACCTAGGATGTCGCTACTCGCAATACATGCAATAATACATTGTCTGAATAGCACTGAAATAGCCCAACATTGCTTTGCTTTATGCAACTCTACTAAGTACTGTATTTCTTTAAATAAACAGTTAAGAATGCTGAACTATTTTGGTAACGTGTATATTGTTGTAAAATAGTACATTACTAGAGGCAGTGAAATTTCGCTTACGGCGATAACACGAAATTCTAGATAACCATCGTAAACTTCATTTAGCAATGTTTCCTAGTAGTTTATTACTAAACAAAAGCATTTTAACACATTTTGCATTTACCGAAATCGCATCATGTTTCGCGAAATAACTAACTTACCGCAAAATATTTTGTTATTCAAGAGCCTCAAATTTTTTTAAACGAAATTCCACATTTCTGCAAACATCGTTACTTCAAAACTTAAATGTACGTTTTAGCGTGATCACTGGTTTGTAAATAAACACCCACCATCTTGAAGAAAAACTTACTAGTGCTGCTGTGACAGCTGCCGCAGAGTTATCAAAGTAAAGAAAAAAGTGTTAGTTCGTATGCCGCATGAAAATAAAGTTGGTGTATATATATATATATATATATGTACTTGTAAAGAGACAACGTGAACTGTTTCATAAAGAAATACAAAATATATTGTTCTTGCACATAAATTATCGCAGTTCAATTAACTTACGACATGCCAGTCTTGGCTGATGGTCACATTGGTACCATACCCGTCGTACAATATATCTTTCGATAGTTGAAGTCGATAGTCATCGAGAACGTAATTGATGCAATTGCCGTATGGCCAATCGCTAGTGAAGCGTTGTTTGTTTTAAAATTTTTAATGTGTGGGGCTCGTCAAACGTGAAATTGCAGCCACATTTAGTGTTAGTTGTGAAGTTAAAATCCAGTATTCAAGTTTGTTTTATTTAGTTTTATTGTTCCATGGACCAAATGTATATTTTAGTTAAATTAAATCAGTGAAATGCCCAAAATTGTGTCTGTATTTCAGCGTGTGTGGTAATATGAAAACGAAGGTTTTTACATTTTTGACAGAGAGAAGAAAGTTATGTGAAAATTTTGTAATGATAGGGTTGAATGGAAGAGAAAAGACACATGTGATAAGCACTGCAAGTTAAACAGTACATACAAAATAAGAAAACAATCAGGAAGTGGTTTGAAACGTCAAATTTCTCTTCAAGAAAATGTCAGTACATTAACAAGGGTGAGAGTTGAAAACAACAAAGTCGCATGTACTTTTGTTCAATCCAATATTCCCCTAAAAAAAAGTTGACTATCCTGCAGTCAGGAATTGGATGAATAAATACATTGAAGGTTAGGGGTGTGCAAATAGTGGTTTTAGGGTTTCGAATAGTTTTCAAATGAATATTAATTTTTTCGAATAATTTTCTGATAGTGTTTCTTAAAATTTTGGTATACATAAATGCCAGAACTCTTGTATTTACAAGGAGATATAGAAATGCACTTTGCTTGATTAATATAAGTATAAAAAGTTAGAAGTTTTAAATTGATATCCTTAAACATTACTAAAATACACACACACACACATATATATACATATGTGTGTGTGTTTTTTTGTTACTTTGTACCTGTTCTTACAGCAATATACTGCTCTTTCTTCTCAGTTTTCTTCTTGTGTTATGTGTGAGGGAGGAATCACAAGATTGTTTCTGTAAACAAGTGCTTATTACAGATGGCACCGCTGATCTAGTTTACTTCTTCTCTACATGTATAAAGATTAAAAAAAAAGTACTTGTCTGTAATATTTTTGGAAGAATTAACGACAGAAATTTTAAAGATAAATTAATTTAATAGGCCTATGTAGTAAATTATTACAATACTATGAAAAATTAAATCTTTATGTGCAGGAAACAATGTAATGCTAATGACTAATCAATTTTCAAACTAATTGTGGTAAAATAACAGTGAAACTTCTTGTGCGTTTCATATTTGGGAAGATTCGTAGAAGGTAAATATCAAGTTTAGCTACTTATTGTGTACCAGTCAAAACTATTGATTTTTAGACATATAGTTTATTGATAAAAAATTTTTCCAGTGACATTCTAAGTAGTCCTATGTAAAAAAAATTTTTGTTAGGTTAGTTTAAAAAATAAGATATATATATAGACATAACCTTTTAAATTTCCTTTAGTCATTGTAAATACTTACATTTTGCACATTTCATAATTGGATAGAGCTAAACCACGGCCTAAGAAGGGGAGGTCTGGAAAACTATCCCAGCCAGCAAGCAACAGTGGTACACTTAATGTTGGGAATGTGTTTTGGAAACTAAAGAAAACAGTAGAACATTTGTTGAACGTTCTCTTCACTGCATGTATAACGAGACAATTTTGTGTCTTGTAGTAATGTGAACGTGCCATTGCCCATTGTTAATTTAAGTAAACCAGTACTTAGCTCACATTTTTTTAATCAAAATTTTATCACGAAATGGTTAAATCTATTCACTGAAATAGGCCGATTTTATTCACAACTTTTCACTGTCTCCATACATTACTGTGAGAATTTCATTGCAATACAGAATTTTATCTCCCGTAGAATCCAGATGTTACGACTCCACATGGTTTCCGGGAAAAGGGTTCTAAAAACGGGTGGTTTTAATAGAGAAGAGACATTTTGGGCTGATTTTGACACACCTCATACCCTATACATCAAAATTGTATATTTTTCGCATAAAGTTTAGGCATTCAGTCATCCCTGGTGTAAAAAATATGATTTTAAATTAATACAAACAATTTCAATAGTCAGATGCGGTAGTAAGTTGTTGACATTGTTGAAAATCCAGTGTGCCGAGACGCGTGTGGTGGTGCGTCCGCGTGCTGTCTGGTTTCTATTGGATGGGGAGGAAAGGGGAGGGCGGCCGTCTGGCCTAGGCTTGTTTCCCTCTCAGCTGCCTGTGCACGTGCAATAAATACTACTCGGCTTGCCTGGTGTGAAGCACCACACCAAGAGAACCGCTTGTATTATTTACGTGAAAGTATATTGCAATGATTTGTAGCCTATCAATACAACTGTTGGGTCTATTTTCTTCGATTATTGCACATAAACTGTTGTACAGGTGCACAATCCTTTATCCGAAATTCTGAAATCCGAATAGCTCCAAAATCTGAAATTTTTTCGAGGCTCGAGCAGCGAAATTTTTGTTTCCACAGCAACCGACGAGTTTGAGTCATGTGGCTCGTCCGTCCAAAACAAATAAGTACCTACATTCAGCAAAGATTGTGAATATTTTTCATTTTTCTACGCTTAGCAATCATAAAAAAGAGGCAGATAATTGAAATTTGTTGCAATCAATAGTATTGTAGGTTGGCTACAATGAGACCGCATGCAACGTTCTTCTTATTCTTATGTGTTTACTGCTTTCATAAGTTGGCTGCACTGAAAACGTATTCAGCACTCATAAGTTGGCAGTTATGAAAATGTATCCAACATCTATGATCTTTCTTCATATGTTCTATGATATTATGAGGCCTTGTAACGGAATTTTAAGTATGGCTAGCGTTAAACACGTGGCGAAATTTTAGCGAGTGTGATTATTGTAGCTGATCTCTACTGTTTTACAAGGTGGATTTTTTTTTGAGGAAATGTAATATTTAAATGATTTTAATGAATTGTTTTTAAATACTAAATTTGGCTGTTTGTTTCCAACGAAGATGCAAGTTGATGTTATGTATAGAGTTTGTTTGTTTTACAAGGCAGTATTCATTAATTTCCCGCATTCTGCATTATTTTTTTTTGTTGGTCAATCGAAAAAAAAAAAGATTCGAAAATCCACTGTATTTATTTACCGTTAGTAAATATATTTGACCAAAACTCTAAAACCCTGAATGCACAAGGCAAAATCAAAAATATTCAGAATTTCGTAATGCTGCTAGTCCCCGAGGATTTTGGATAAAGGATTGTGCACCCTAGTATGTCTCCAATATAAGATTTTAAGTGATGCAGATAAACAAGTTTGTTACAGAACAAATATATAAAAAAAATTTTACATTTTTAAAAAACCAGTACACCTATTAGGAACGCAAATTTTGAGCCCATTAAAAGGACAAAAATATGTGATAAGACCTGATTGTTTTCTTTTTTGCTTTTTTTATTGTTTTGAGAGCTATTCTGGTCCTTTTTATTTTGCGGTGATGTGCTGAGGAAAAAAAAAAAAAAAAAAAGAAACAAGTCGTCTCTTTACCCCCCTTCCCTCGGGCCTACACCAGACACAGAAACAAAGACTAGGGCTGTGGGCGAGTGGGAGGGAAAAGACAAACATGACACTCTGCTTTGCAGCCAGGCAGGATGAAAGTCGCACATGACAGTCAATCAGTTATGGGGATGAAGACGGTTTGGCTGCAGCTGCGACGTAGACTGGGTAGACTAGACAAGGCAAGACACGGCACAGACTAGACAAGGCAAGACACGGCACAGACTAGACAAGGCAAGACACGGCACAGACTAGACAAGGCAAGACACGGCACAGACTAGACAAGGCAAGACACTGCACAGACTAGACAAGGCAAGACACAGCACAGACTAGACAAGGCAAGACACGGCACAGACTAGACAAGGCAAGACACGGCACTGCAGTTGATGCACACGCACAAACACAAACTGTCAAAAGGTGCTGGAAGGGAGGGGGGATGAACATGTATTGGCTGGCGTAGACAGTCAAGAGGGGTATTATCTATTTTTAGCATTTTTACAGTACAGCACTCGCGAAGAAAATTGCAAACAGATGACCAATAAGTGAACAAATATATTTTCCAGCAGATTTTCCATAAATTTTCGACTTATATAACCCAAATTTTTCACATTTCCTCAAAAAAGTGTTGTAAAAAACGGGACTGTAGTAATAAAGGGGGCCATAACGAGATTTTACTGCAATTCAAGATTTAAATCCACCCACAACCATCTTTTGACATTCTATATTCTACTTAGACTGATATTAAAATATACACACTATAGAATGAACCACTTGTTTAAGAATTGTATCACACTCACTGGTGGCATCATCTTGACTTTCCTTCCCTTTCCCAAATATCTTGGACATGAAGCTGCCAGTCTTGGGATTGTCACTTTTGGAATTTTCGACAGTGACA
Source organism: Medauroidea extradentata (assembly GCA_003012365.1). Classification (NCBI taxonomy): domain Eukaryota; kingdom Metazoa; phylum Arthropoda; class Insecta; order Phasmatodea; family Phasmatidae; genus Medauroidea; species Medauroidea extradentata. The sequence goes on along the minus strand of PNEQ01010456.1, from coordinate 1,878 downwards.
CTGTTAGCTGCTGGTGATGAGTCCCGTGACTTGGCACTGCTGCTAGTCGCAGTACCGGTACTCCGAGCCGGCTCTGGGTGCAGCATCGCACTGGTCCCGGGAATGGGGGTGCCCCCTCCCACTGGCCCGGAGAAGCTCCTCGTCATGCTCGGAGAAACATCTGTCCTTGCGGGCGTAGAGTGGGGTGCCTGGGCAGACAGCTGGTGGTTGCTCTGAGAGGAACGGAGGGTGGGAACTGGCGAACTGCCACTGGCAAACGTCGCTGCACTTGAGCTCGAGTCTGCTGCCTGTCGCCTCTTGTTTATCAGGTTATCTAGGAACCTATCAAATAAGCACAAATACTTAATATCTAGGGTCACAGCAATATCACGTGGAGAAAAAAAAAATGCGCAGGGTGTTTTACGTGTCCTTGATTAGCTTCAATACTTTAATAGAGGTACGTAATGGGGTAACGAGAGGGAATCTGTCAGGGCTATCTGAGGAACCACACTAGCATTCACCATTTAAAAAAAATAAGAAAGCAGGCAGTCCTAGAATGCCAGTTCTTATATCTGTCTTGAACTGTTCATAAATTAGGTCCCCTGAAGGCTAAAAAATCCCAAATGAAACAGACTGAATGAGGTGGCGCAATGGTAACACGTTGGACTCACATTCAGAAGGACTCTGGTTCAATCCCCGGCTCCAGCCATCCTGATTTCGTTTTCCCATTGTAATGGGACTGCTCTAGTACGTCTACGTTGCAGTGTTGTTATTATCTAGATGTCCCTGTTCGGGGACGCCAGAATGTGACGGGTCCGCTTCCTCGCTGTTGTTCGACTGTCGTTGCTATCTAGAAGCTTATTTTGGAGGTTATGATGTCCCTATTCGGGGCGGCAGAATGTGACTGTGCACACTCTCTCTCTCTGCTCGTCTGTTTAGCTGTTTATTCCTCGCAGCTACCTTCCATTACCGGCGGCAGCTGATTTCGGCGAGCGAAGACTTTGACAAGTCCTTTAGAAATTAGAAGTACTTCCCTTTTGTTTTACCTGCCCGGATAGCCTGAGGTATTTCGAACGGTGTCCGCGTAGAGAGAACCCATTTAAGTGGGCATATATAAAAAAGAGAAAAAAGGTTTCAGTTTTTTTTTAATGGTTCACTTGTACATCGAACACTCACTGCTTAACCACTTAAATTCATTCCAGTAACCTGTTCAGCTTCAAAACGTAAACATTAAATGGTGATATCAGTGCTTAACTTGACGTAGTCTAGAGTGTTCGTCCAAGTCTTTCTGCAGACGTGATATGCCTGGGTTTGCGCAACCAGCAACAAAAAAAAACTACAGAATACACATTGCTACAATTCCCGACTGTCCAGTAAAATAACAAAACGTAATATCCACTTGTGCATCTGTTCAGTGCACCTACCTACTTAGATATCCTAACTAGTTAAAGAAAAATGAACAACAAAGCATTGCAGGCAATACCGCCCACTTTACTCCCGAATCCGCCCTCTAGGCTTCACAACCCCTCTGCCCCGTCCAACATGTCCTCCTCCTTCCGCCATGACGCCCCAACTAATAAACTCCCGGGCGAACACTCTGACTTACTCGGCCGAGCGGCGGAGGGATACATCAGGATCCAACTTGCCTAAAAAGCTGGTTAATTTACGTTTATAACCTAAAAATTGTATGTAACATAGACACTGATAAATTCACAACGCATTTTACTCCATACTACCAGCTAAATATTCATTAGTTTATTAATTGGGGATGTGCAGCGTCCTCAATCTGTCGCGGATCACCACCTTTTTAGTGTTGTTGCACACGACACTACCACCCACGTTGATCGAGAAACGCCCTGCAGAGTCCCCGCATTCCAGCACGTCCCTGTTCGTGCCTCC
>PNEQ01010455.1:23595-51159 GCA_003012365.1 Medauroidea extradentata | reverse complement strand
TGTCATCCCGCGCAATTTTTTGTAGTTTCCGATATTTACATGAATGTAGAAAACTCCAAAAAAGTGGTCATAACTTCGTTAAAAAAATTCTAAAAATTATTTTTTCATGGTCAGTCTACTTGAAATTTTTCTCTGATTCTTATGCCATGCAACAACAATCGAAAATAAAAAAAAAAATCCGTCGCTCCATTGCCCTTAATGTTTGGTCATGAGATAGTATGTCTGACTTGCGTCTTCGTAGATCCCTGGTGTAGTTTTCTTGCAAGCACCCATGTAGTTCATTCAAGCGAGCATATTCAATTCCTAGTTTGCCTTTCCGAGGAACATTAGTATTTGAAAACAACAAAAATATGGTTTACCAGCTGCAGAATTGTATGAAAGAAGTCCTTTCCGCTTCTCTTCTTCGTAAAGTACTAAGCGTTCTAATTTTTCGGTTGGTTTGCAAGTAAATAAATTGTTATTCTTATCGTGTAAAGTGATTTTTTAACTATCTTCATCGTTTTCATTGCTATACATAAGCGCAGAACACAGGATAATGCATTGATTATCCTTACCTAGTTGCAATAGTTGATAACACATCAAGTGACATTATAACATGGGGTTAGTCTCTTCTTGTGTCAGGACTCCTACAGGTAAGAGTTAAAAGAATAGTGTTCGGGCGCTGGTATCTTTGACGGCAAACGAGATATTTCCGAGCCGTGCGGTGATAACGCGTCATCAATCTGCTCTCGAGTTACATCTGGCGTTAGCGATGCTAGATGCATGCTCCGCGTTATGGTCGTCAGTATCTGTACTTAATAAATCACGCCCTGCTGTCGTCACACGTGGCTGATACATCATGGGACGGGTTGCAAAGAGAGGGGCGATATATGACGGGGGGAAAGGTTGTACCAAGGGAAGTAATGGTGCAATAAAGCATCCCTCACGTGTGATTACAATCGGAGACCTGGATGCGAACCACGACCTCCACTCTTGTCTACGCTAGCCAACTCACCAACCACCACCACTTCTGAACAGGAAAAGTGAAGCGGAGGCATTTTTCCAGTGGCGTAGCCGGGATTTGTATTTGGGAGGGGGGTTCAAATGGGGAATTTTATAAAGGAACACCGATCCCAACATTCAAAGCTATGGGGAGGGGGGGGGGGTCCGGGGTTTCTCTCCCGGAAAAAATCAGGGTTTCTCAAGGTGCAAAATGGCGCTATTTAAGCAGTTTTTTGAAAGATGTGAAATGTTTGAATGAAGACTATTACTGATTGTATTCTCTGAATACTCCCTAATAGATTTACTAGTATTAATCTAGAGAAAATGTGACACATAGGTACGAAATTTATAGATAAATTCTAAATTACATGGTTTCATTTTTTGTCCTTCATTTTTCGAGGGAGGGGGGGGGGGGTTGAACCCGCCCTTGCATTTATCGGTAGTTCAACTTTAACCACGGTCATTGGCGTACCCAATATCTAGAGCCCACGATTTTTCGCGAAAAGAATTCTGCAACAGTTTGTTTTAATGTCTTGTGTGCACATATGAAGCTGTGCTTCATGGTTATTGGCAGAATGTATTATTGTACAGACGTGGCTCATTTGACTGTGCCAACAGGAACAAGGTTACTGCGACACCACACGTCTGTGACTTGCGGGTAGAACCCTAGACGCTGAGAGTTAAAAACAGCCAATCACTGACCATGAAGCAGAGCTACATATGTGCACATAAGGCATTGAAACAATCTGTTGCAGAATTCTTTTCGCGAAAAATCGTGGGCTGTACCAATATCGTATTGTAAGGAGGGCAAAGCCTCTCTTTCTTCGTTATTCCCATTTATCCTTGCATAACAATATTAAGTTCACTTGTAATTTAAGAGGGATCTAATAATTTTAAACGGTTATGGAGGGGGCTAAGTCATCCCTGGCCCACTTCCCCTTCGGGCTGGTTATGCTCTAAGTGTTAGACGTACCATGTTCATGGTACTTGTACCATTATTTGACCTGGTGTACCATGTACCATGATGAGGCTGTCATGGTACGCACATGTACCATAATCTGACTACCTATTGGATTTCTGGCGATTTTCATTGTAATGTATGATCTACGGCAAGACGAAAGAAAAAAAATTGATGCTTGCTGCAGTAATTTCAAGCCATCTGAAGAGATGATGAGGAGGATGACAGCAGCACACCTATATCCCAAGTCTGACTCCTAGAAACGCCCTACATACGAGAACACACCAACTGTGACAGGCATATTTTTTTTCAATTCTGGTAGTGAATGATCGTTACGCCAATCTTTCAATGCCAAGTGTTCAAAATTTTGTGATTTTCAAAGCATGATCTATTTCAATTTGTACGTATTTAATACAAGCAGTGTAAAATATAATAAAAACAGTTGAACAATGAACAATTTATAAACAAAATTGTAATTTTTTTACATTTATTATACATGTACCATGTTTTGAGTCAATGTACCATAATTTTGAACGCTCTGTGCCGTAACAGAGATCTGACGATCTAACATCACTTAGACCATCACTGTGCACTACAGTCTATGCTGGCACAAATAACGGGACATTAAACTCGCAGGGAGTGAGATAAAGGCAGAACAGCCATACACAATACTGACATTTTTAAATGAACGTATCTAGCTGAGTAGCTTCTACTGAAGCCGCGCAGCTCAGGTTATGACGACGTGGTAAATAAATTAACGTTAAACACATTCTATGAAAATTGCACGTTTTTGGAACGCCATACAAGAAACTACACTAGTGCAATTCTGGATCGGTCGTATACCTACATTACGATCTTAAAGCTTGTTATTATGAGCCATAAACGATTAAGTAGGGCTAGGAATATTTCGCGAGTTCAACGACCAACATGCTAGAATCCATTATCCTGTATATACCGAAGCCCTACCATTTGTCCGTTACCTGCTACTCATTCAGACAGCAGACAATGAACGAATAGACGGTTCTTGAGTATGCATAGGACATTGGATTCTAGCATGCGGGTAATTGAACTCGCGAATTTTTCCTAGCCCTACACATAAGTAATTAAGTAGTTTATGATGGAATTAGTAAGATTAATTCCACATTTTTCACGAAAGTAAACATTCATTTGGATTACATTTTTATACGTCACGAGTTGAAATGTTCTACTATCAGAGCTAAACACGTGCATTTCCTTAATCATGTAGATTTGTAGGAGACTAAAAAATGGCACAGGCGAATTCCATTAGAACTAACTTACAAACTGTTTTTAGTGTACACACGATAGTCACGTTTAAAGAACTGTTTCCGCCCATGATTTCACCTTATTAAATACGTAAATGCAAGTTTTTCGCTACTGTCAACTAAATCAAATTCCAACGGCTGTTTTCTTATCCATCATTTTGTATTTAACTAAATGCACTGAAATATTAGTCATATTTTACTGTTACGTCAATCGTAAACCCCAGCTTTCGTCTCTTATAGATACTGATGTTATGTGGAACGGGACCAGTGACTCGGACAAGAATCGTGGAAGGAATCGGCCATGGTGTGTAGTTAATAGTTAACCCAGCGTTTGTCTGGAGTGACTTTGAAAAATCATGAAAGTCGGTAAGTAAGAAGTTAATGCTGCATTCACAACCACCTCTTAGCTTACGTACGTACGAAGTAGGAAGTTGATCAGCTCTATTACGCACGTACGCACGCTATGCGAGGATGTGAGTACTAGAATGCACATTCGGTGTTTCTACTTTACACGTACGTATATGCGCGTACACTACGTGGTAGTTGTTAATCTAACTTAGTTCATCTAACGTTTCTCTGGTAGCTGCGAACGTTATAGTGAGTACTTCGGTCAAAGTTTCACGTTAAAAAATGTGTGCACTTCAGCGGGGATGTTTTTGAAAGCGCTCGTTAGCTTTGGAATTAACTGTTTCAGAGGCACAGTTTCAGCGCCTCGCTGAGATATGGTAAGTGAGGGCTTCACGTCTCGTCCACAGCGATCATTAGAGACGATGAGAGACAACTTGGTACATCGACAAGATCTAGAAGAGGAAGCGGCCATTGTCTTTGTTGAAGAACCGCCCCAGCATTTGCCTGGAGCGATTTTGGGAAACCATGGAAAATTTAAATGATGGCCGGAGCCGGGAATCGAACCTGGGTCGTCCCGAATGCCCTTTGTGCCACGCTAAGAACCAACACGTATCTTCACACCACGACGTTTTGGTTCACTACGTCGCGAACACGGGAAATCGATACTGAGGTGGATTGAAATATACGGAGGACTGCTGTAGCTGGAATCGAGTTTCGTTTGTTCGTGGATTTAGAAATGGCGGGATGGCGGTTATAGTAAAAGAAACAGCGCGGGGCTGAGAGGCGAAGGAGCGAGGGCATATCTGCTGTTTTGATATGAATCCCCGCGTTGTGTTCCCAAGACGGCTGCAGCCTCCGGGAAACGTCACGAGCGGGAAAAAATCCCTCTCGTTTTTCTCGCAGTTCTTGCACTTGCCACAGCGCTTCGGTTGTCTTTCACGGAGACACGCATTGGCTACGGTTTCACAAAAGACACATTTCTTGCGGCAAAGGAAGCTTTTATTGCTGATATTAAAAGTTTACTCAAAATACTTAAGATATATTAAGTGATTCGTTAAAATATGCATTTCTATTTTCAAGGTATCTTAGAAAACAAAATTGAGAAAATAAATAAAAAATTTTGACAAAATATTTTGGCACTTTAACACTGATAGTATTTTATAAAGGAATTAATTACAGAATTTTTCTTTCAAAATTTTACTAAAAAAAATTCTGAAACAATTTTTTTTAAATTATAAAATATATAAAGTGATCGGAAGAAACATTAATGACCTTTAAAAAATAAACTGAATTGTTTGGGTACCTCGTCCTGCCCTCTTGCTTCGTTTAGCATCACCCCCCCCCCTCCCCACATATAAGTAGAATTTTGTCAGGTACTTTCGCAGGCGCACGCATAACTTATCGAATTCCACCATTTCAATCTAATTTATGGTATATGAACACACACATTATATTATAGTGTCTCATTGATGAGATCATTACAGACGGCAGCATACTATACACACCGACAGAAACTAGAAAAGGAGTTGGCCATGGCCTATTCCAGGAACCATCTCGGCGTTCGCGTGGGATTGTTACGGGAAATCATTGAATATCGAAGTCAGAATGGCCGTAGCCCAGTTTCGAACGAGGGTCTTTCCGAATGAAAATTTAATTAGAGAGTTTACCAATAGTTTTAATTGTTTTAACAAATTTTATATTTGTACAATATATGGTTTGTTTTATTAGACCTAGTGACTATTTTTTGCAGCAATGAAAATAATTTAGCTTTCATAGTTTTTGTATAACGCATGTCAAATTCTAAATTTGCATTAAACGATTTTATACTAAAAGGGATGACCGACTGACGCACAGAAAATAAATAATTCACACAGAACAACAGTGTCACGAACTACGTAAGATAGCCATGTATAAAAACAAAGCATTGAACTTTTTTATTTTCGAAAAAAAAAAAAAACAGGTTTTTTTTTCTTTTTTTTTTTTTTTTTTTTTAATTTCAAATTTAGCTCAGCGTGATGCACACGACTATGCATGGTGGATTTGTTCAAACCCATTTTCTTATCCCGTACCTTGGAGGTCTCTCGAGGATAAGAAATGTACACTCTTTAAGTCGTGTCGAATTTCATGGTTCTCTTGAGGTATAGGTAGAGACATGCAAAATTCGCGTTATCGTTTGGTAGCAGACTAAACTTTACTTTCCTATACATAACAGAGCATAATCTGCGATTCAGTTGGCCACGAACTTGTATGTGTTGTCATTTACGTGTGTTACGTTTTTACAGAGATTGGCCTCTCTACCGTGTAAGCATTCTCCGCGGCAAGTATTGACAATGTCGGCCAGCGGGAGACATCGAACGAGCCTATAGGCACTTGGAGTCTATAGTCAGCTGTCAGAAAATAACGCGAATTTTGCATGTCTCTATAGGTATAGGGTATTTCAGCAGTCAGTTCTAAGACATGTTCACATATTTCAGTGCACGAGGAGTTGGACAAGTAAGGTAACACAGTACACATGCGGTACTGAACTCTTACCGTCCCAAGAATCACTGCCAGAATGATGAAGCCTGGGACAGTATATTATAACATGCAGGTCATCCAGGTAGTTAGGACACAATAACGGTAACTGAAAGAAAAAAACATTTACTTGTATTATTGTCTTATTTAATTTCGCCTCTGATTGGTAAAGTACGACACATTCACGCTATCTCTTTGTAAAGTTGTGTGCCTTGCAGTATCTCTGCTGTCAGCACGGGGCCACAGAAAGCTCGCGGCAAGAACTCACGAAGAGGTGTGCCCCAGCATCTCGCTCTCTTAGCGCCGTCTTTAGGGCGAATGTAACATTTTCCAGCTAAAGGTTAAATGTTGGTAAAAGTCCAAAGGTGTAGGACCGTGGGTGTTTTCCCGCGCGTGTTACATTTGCGTCTAACGACTTGTTCGTAGTGAACTTGGGCACGAAGCCCCTTAGAGTCCTATAGCTCGTTGAGATCGCGACAATCGAACGACAGAAAGCCCACGCTCCGCATTAGCTTCCCCACCGTTCTCCTAACCAAAGCGCGTTACTCAGTCGCCTCAGCCAATCGCAGCCTGTATTCATCAACTTTACCAAATAAGGCGTACGAGATAATTTCTCACATTTTTTTACTGCCTTTGCCTGCTAAATCTCGCCTGCCTCTCTCTGTCCCCGTGATCCTAATTTACTAATAAACTGTAAAATAAAAAAATAAAAAAAGAAGTGAAAGTCTAGGTTTATGCAGTACGCAATTGTTGATTTGTCAAAAGAAAAAAAAACAAAGAAAATTAACAACTCTTACAAAAATAAAATTCCATTTTCGTTTACACATACATTGACTTCCTGATCTTGCAACGTTACCACACCACTTATTAGTTACAACCAGCATAATCATTTAAGACTTTAACTTGTACACGTTTTTTTTTTTTGTGATGCATGGGTAAAAGTCATTATTTGATTAATAGCAGTTTTACTGCAGCCCAATATAGGCACAGGTAACTAGAATACTTTAGAAAGTGTAAAGTTCCTGTGAAACCGCTGTAGTGAGTTATTCGCAGTTCGTTTTTATTTATCTTGGTTGTTACGGTTTTGTAAATTACATGAGATAAATCTCTGCCGTGTGAATGATGACATTCAACAACCATTAATTCGTTATACGTGACTTAATTTTGTAGTTACAGTAGTGGCTATGGTTAGAGATGATATCGCGGGAAAACTGGGTTGTTTGCTGGGTTTCGACGTACGTTCGGCTTACCAGATGACTAGTTTTTGCTTGTACGTGGAGCTGTTACCCTATTTGACTGAGTCAATAAGAATCCCGCTCTTCTGATATTTGGTGCCTGACAATGGTTTGCAGTTTTCAGACGTAGATCATCCAACCATACATTCTGCAAGGAACTGCAAAGTTTTCGAGGCTATTGTGGCACAAAAATGTTTCGCGATATACCATCATCTCTGGCTATAGTATGTTTTGTAAATTTTTATAACCGAATTGTTTATTGTTTCGTTAGTGAAATATTTAAATAACTTATTTTATTTTCCTCTAATAGAAACACTGTTTATTGCAGGTAACTAAGTTATTCAATTCTGTTACGCTGAGATTGTGTACTACACTGCTAAAGTTTTAGTTTGATAAAATAATAAATATCGTATTTAGTAGTCGATCGGAGGAGCAGGGTGTCGCACTCTGAGTGAAGATTTTATGTGAGGGAGCTCGTAGGCGATCTGCGGACCTCGTAGGATGACATGAAATGATGGAGAAGCGACGGAACAATAGGGGCGGGGGAAACGGGAAATCCCCGAGATAACCCGCCGACCAGCGACATCGTCCGGTACGATTTACACGTGCGAAAATCCGGGTACCGACCCCGCCGGATATCGAACCCTGATCGCCTTGGTGGGAGGCGAGTGGACTGTCCACTCGGCCGCCGCGGCCCCATTTTTATTTTATATTCTGCAGTATCGCAAAAAAAACATTTTTATATAATGATGAAATGTATGCGGATGATATGAGTTTATGATTGTGACAATAAAATTTTAAACTCCGGCAGGCAAGTCTTTCTATAAATTAACACTGCCCTAAATTCCTTAAATAGCTGCAAATAAAGTAGCATGTCGAGTCTTGTGTTCGCTTGCGCGCGAAAGTAGTTCAAGGAACACCAGCTATTGCCATTATCGCATTAACCTTCGGAATATTTTACCATATCTGTTAAATAGCTACCATACCTGAAGAGTTACGCAAGGTTGAATTTTAGTGTCATACCTGAGCTCTGAAGCGAGTGTTTCGTAATAAGTGAACACGCGAATGGAACTGTGAAGTGCTAAAAAATGTATATAAAACCATTCAAACGTACATGTCTACGCAGTAAAACAGTTTCGTTCTCACAACAAAATGCTTGTTTAAATGAGTCTCCGCATTTTTTGTTTTATGTTACACAGTAATGGTAACACAAATTGTTTTGCTAATATAATTTGTTACAAATCGTGTGGTGAAGATAGTTGTGGTATTTTTAAGAGGGCTACACACCGGATGCAATTTTCCGCGTTTGATGCGCGAAGACACTGATGCGATAAGGTTCAAGTGTCCGCACTGGACGGTAGCAGCATCGCTTCTATTCGCTGCGTGCCAAATTTGTGTGCAGTGTTTTCGTACTACTCTTTTCCCTGTGGGACTTAAAGCGGCGACCCTGCTGCATAATTTACGGAAAGTTTTTATTAGTAACATCGAACGCCTGCTTCCAACGTTGTGTTTTGCGAATCCAGGCGGTATTTTTCCAGTTAAAGGGCAGTTTTTAGCAGTTTTGAGGGGCCCTAAAACATGTTTCTAATAAGTATGCTGCAGTTTTAAAACTATAAAAGCCTAGTTTTGACCGTGTGTTATTTTCGTAGATAAACGTGTTGTGAATAAGTTTAGTTGTTCGGCGTAGATACACTGAAAAAAATAATATAGTTGCAGGTACCATACTTGTGTTAAAATAGGGACAACAAAACAGTTTGTTTGTCGGTACAACTCTGGACAGTTCCTTCAACAATCTGTTCTGTAGAAGTTACCATTTGGTGTGTAAAATCAACAAGGCTCTTTGTTTCTTCAACAAAACAGATTGTTGAAGGAACTGTCCAGAGTAGTACCAACAACCAAACTGTTTTGTTGTCCCTATTTTAACCTGCAACTATAATTTTTTTTTTTTTCAGTATAAGAATAGGCGCGGCACGCTACAACATCGTTCATGCGTCAGCAGAAGCATTGTTAAAAAAAAAAAAAATTATCGTCGTTGGTACGAAGACACTTAAGTTATTTTCAATGAAAACTTTAAGACGAAATGTGACATAAAACATAAGTTTTCCATATTTGCTTTGCTGTAATGCAATATTTCTTTACAGCAAGCTAAATATCTTTGCGGCAGAGTTACTTTGCAGTGAATCCTATTTAAACAAAATATTGTTGCAACGAAAGTGATTTTTACTGTGTTGCCTTCAGTCCAAAATTCGTGATCAATAAATTCAATTTTAGTAGTAATAAAATGTCTACCGTGCACTCTTTGAATTCTCGGATCCTGAAGTACGGTTTTTGGACACTGCAGTTATATAATCGGCGATGTGTTAGTATACGATTTTTAATTTAGTTAATTGTTCCTTTTTACGATTCTGGAAAACAAATTATTTAATTAATTGCAACAGGAAAATTTAATAATATTTCTCCGTATATATAGACGATATAAAAACCTAGTGTAGATAATGCCGTGATGTCTCGGTTTATTTTTTACCACACGGTTATGCGTACTGGACTAGTGTGTGTTGTGTTCTCCGAGGGTGTGGCTTCAGGGACATTTTGCACTGTCACGCAAAACACCTTTACTGCTATTGTCACAGAAAATTACAGGGGCGTACGGAGGTCGCAATGCTGGTGGCCGTTTGTTCGCTAGATGTTTGTGATAAAGAGGGCCGCCTTCATTACCATTACATTGACGTGTGTATTGCAACATTTGGTGCCGACGTTTTATATTTAGCACGCAGTTAAATTATTTGAAAGGCCATATTTTACTTCGTCCATCCAGGGGTGTAGCCAGGGGAGTGTTTTGGGTGTCCAAACACCCCCTAAATTAAAAAAAAAGTATGCATAATTACAAATTTTATAATCTTGGGAAAAATTTATGTATTTTAAATCCACTATTTGGATTCGAAACCGGCTGAAGTAGTACCAATTTGCACCCTAAGGCTCCTTTTATGCATCCGATTCGTGTCGTACGACATCATACGACAAAAGTCGGACAGACTGTAACTATGTCGTATACGACACAAATTGACTGTCCGGTGAACAGATATGTCGTTCCGGCAATGGATCTATAGGACGAATTGACAGTGCTGACAATACAACCGTGTGTTACGGATCCCGTAATACTGTATGCTGCGTATAGGCATATGTACTCTAAAAGACGGTAAAGAAGATCCCATTAACAGTGCGACATACGCAGATAATGTGTTTTTATAAGAACTTATATGTTTGTGAAGCAAAGGGGTTGGCAGCACTGCAACGCAAGTGCCGGACCGGTCGCAACTCGTCCGGCTGCATGAAAGCACCCATTTACCGCCATGCATATATACGAATCGTACGACATTTCTTGTCGGTCCGTTGTCTAAAACAATACGACACATTTTACACAACGGACCGGCACAGCACGTCAGTGCATGAAAGGTCTCATTGCTTCCTAGGTATTTATAAGACGTACGACTTTCTGCCGTATACTATCGTACGACAGAAATCGGATGCATAAAAGGAGCCAAATAAAAATTTTCCCGGAGAAGGGCCCCCGGACCCCCTCCTCGTGGTACGTGGCGCAAGAAAACACCCCCCCCCCCCAAATCCGAAAATAAATCCTGGCTACTCTCTTGGTCCATCTGACCGTAACTTGTTCTTCCGTAAACTGTCGTGGGTCTAGTCGTGAAATTTTACTTTACAGTTACCATTAACATAAAATAGTAAATCGGCAACTTACACGTTTAATGGATTCAAGTGAATTTTAGAGTCCACCAGTTTAAACTTTTATGACTAGAACACTATAAATTGAATGGTGTTATGCAGAAAGAGAGCATCCCGGATTTGATAAAGAACATACACAATTGCTACTAAAATATGTTTTGTTAATTAATATGTTCTCATTTAATTTTCAAATATCCTCTCTAACTTGTCTGTTTAGCTACTGGAGTTTAAAATATAATAATTTAGGAGCTTTTTTTTGTCCTTTACATTTGTTGCTTGAATGCCTTCTGCACAACACCATTCAATTGTAAGATTTTTTGGTTTATTATATATATATATATATATATATATAGTCTATGCGTGTGTATATATGTGCACATGTGTGAGAAAATATACCAAGATTGATTACGAATGCGTCAATTTTTCTGGAATTGTTGGACCTTCGCGCCTCGCATACCTCCAGCCGCTCCAGTTGGATCCCGCAAGGCCAAACTTCCGAAAGTGACAATCAGATCTCTTGACTGTAACACGCTGGATTCTCATTCGGGAGGACACAGATTCGTTTCCCGGCTCCTGCAAGCCTGATATCTCTTTCCCGTAGTTTTGCGAAATTGCTCTAGATGAATACTGGGATGGTTCCTTAGTGTAGATCATGACCGATTCCTTTTCCAGCTCCTGCCCTTGTGTACAGTTTCGTGTCGCCGTCTTTAATGACCTCGCTGCCTAGAGACGTAATGTCCACTCGAATAAAATAAAAAAAAAATGTGTCGTTGGTTAGGTTACAAGTTTCTAAATTATCACGGCCATAAATGGAAGCAAATCACGTCAATTGAAATCTCCAAATTTTATAAGGCCCTATAGAAACTTTATGAGCAACAATATTTTGCAGGAGGGACGCATTGTCTAACTTAATTTATTGCGTTATTATGCTGTAATCACTTGTACGACATGTAGGCGTCAGGAGTACCCCAGAAGTATGTGCTTTTTAAAAGATTCCTGCTATGGGTTAGCGTTACAAACTTAACTTTTTTTTACATGGCGCCATGGCGACCGAATGTTGCCGTGTTGCAGGGGTTGTAGGGTTTTACTGCAACTCTGGAACATTCGCTCGCAATGCGGTATGCCCAAAAAACGGTCCAGTGTATAATACCCCGGAAGTATGTCTTTCGAGAATTTGTTTCGATTAAGGCAAAAACAGTTGCCCATAGAAACCTGCAGTTTTTAATGAATGCAGTTATATTGAATTATGTATCACTTCCTCTTAATTTAATTTGCTTCTGGTTGGACATACGTTTATACAATCACTAGTAACATTCATTTTCCGTTGACAACTGATTGGAATCAAATGCGTTTGTTGGTTTGGCATTGTTTCAGGCAATATGCGTTATGAAAGAGTGGAATAAACGCCGTAATCCATCCACTGGCATTTTTCCAAGCAGAGACATGTTAAGAGTGTGTGGTAGATAAATAAACGCTGAAAACACCTGATTTCTACGTTTTTTTCGAAGCCATTATTAATAAAATACTCAATGACAATCCTAGATAATGGTATTTGCATACTTTGAGTAAATATTTATCCAGAATTACTAATTCGTTACGCGTGATCTCTTGCGCCGCAGTTAAATACACGAGGTTCCGGTGTCAGAGATTGTGCCTCAGAAGTTCGTAACACTGGAAAATAAATTCTTTATAATGTTGGCTAAAACTATTGTCTAGGATTAATGCTACTGTTTAATTTATGCTAGTTGGCTGCAAGAATCCTACAGTTAGAGGTGAATGTTTTTAGCGTTGAATTATGTACCACACGCCCTCTTAAATAGCAGTAGTAAAAAATTAGTGCTGGTCCGTTGCACGAAGACAGTCTGAGGATTATATAAAAACAACAGAAAAAACCTTACAAAAGAACTTAAAAGTTTTGGCGTCGCAGCACACAATGAACTCTTGGCGTGGACATAATTCTGTCTTTTCCTGCTCAGTTACTGCGGACGTATTCTTCCATTGTTAATGTTCGTACCGTCTCATCCAAGCATCATGCTTCGTCCAATGTTTTTGCGTCGTTGAGCGGTTGCGTAGTCACCGGAGAGTATTCTCCCAGCTTAACGTATGTTCAAGTTGTTTTGCACATTCTGTCCATCTACTTAAACAGGTAGGACAATCGCATTGGCGACAATTTGTTGGATAAATTTTGGACATAGCTGAAAGGCCTGACTTAAAAAGATTCCACCATACCCCTGATATACAAATTCTTTGTTTTAAAGCCATAATATTTGTTTTAGAGTAGAAATAAAAATGTATGTTTGAAGAACCAATTTAATGGATGTGTTCTTTAACATGTTTGCACTAAATTTGTTTTATGTGTTAAATTCAATTTGTAAACAGTGATAGAAAAAATGGACACTAATTTTTTTCTATCGCTTTTTACGAATTGCATTTACCAAGTAATGCAAATTTGCACGTTTCAAGTCGTGTATTGTTTTGGATTTAAGCTTCTGACTGTGTCCTTTCTATGTTAGAAAATCGTGAACTGTGTGCTTTAATTTTAACGACAATGGATTTCAAATTGTCATTATTGCTCCAGAAAGTTCTTATCGAACAGGCTGTTTTTGATGTAGAGATGGTGGAAAATCGCTATAAAAAAAAAAAAAAAAAAAAAAAAAACTTTTACTAACATTCGTTTGAAAGTGCTGCATTTTTTTTTTGTAACATAAGTGATTGGAGAACAGTCTGTCCGACACGACATGGCTGTATAGACCAATCACTGGTATCAAATATTACTAGCAGAATTCTCGTTGACTGTCAAATACGGAAACAGTTTCACGTACATACGGCAACTATTGGCATGAACAAAGCTTCCGACATGCTGAACGTACTTTGAAACCTTGCAGTGAGTCAAGTATTCCCGGGATAAATCAGTCTGTAATGATTGTGAGATTTTTTTAGAACCGTCTTGTTGAGGATTATGTTAATAAGTATATATTATTGTGGTAAGAATGCATTGGTTTATGGACATACACCATTGTTTATGATTTGTTGATCAAACCTGTAAAATACTGAACATGCAATGCTCGAAGACAAGACGATCCTCTTTGCAACATACATTCAAAGATCTCGCATATTATTGTGTCTTTAAGAGTGCGTGGTAGATAAATAAATGCTAAAAACATCATTTGATATCTTCGCTTTTTTCGAAGCCAATATGGATAAACTACTCAATGACAATCCTAGGTAATGGTATTTGCCAACTTTATGAATAAATATTTATCCAGAATTACTAATTCGTTACGCGTGATCTCTTGCGCCGCAGTTAAATGCACGAGGTTCCGGCGTCATAGATTGTGCCTCAGAAGTTCGGAACACTGGAATCAATTTTGTTTACAACGTTGGCTAAAACTATTGTGTAGGATTGCTATTGATTATTTTTCGAAAATTGGCTTCAAGAAACCTACAGTTAGAGATCAATGCCTTTAGCGTTGAATTATGTACCACGCCCTCTTAAGGGCGCGATTTAAATTTAATTTTTCAACGTCTTTTTTATTTTTATATTTTTACCAGATATTTTTTTCTTATTTTAGACATAAATTGTTAATAAATCTTCCTTTGAGGAAATTTGTGTATCTCTCATAGTTTTTGCGTAATGAGTCGTAAACGTCGAAATTTGCACTTTACGGTTTTATGTACGCCGCTAAAACCGACATACCAAACTGAAAAAATTCACAATGTATAACAATGTTGTAGGCGATGATTTGACACATATAAAAACAAAAAATAAAAATATTTTTGTAGTTTTAAAATATTGTTGAAATTTTTAAATTTTCATTTCAAAACTCAGCATTTTTTGTTAAATACAAAATATTTTATTTTTTGTTTTTATATATGTCAAGTTTTGTTACTTCACTTCTACGTTTACATTAACAATTGGCGGAAATTAGTTACAGTTTCTATGTCTTTTGAATGTGCTGACTTTACCGTGAATAGCACGTACTATATAGTAAGGGAAGAATGGGGCCGGTGATTTCATATGAAATCCAATCCAACTGTAGCGTACTGCACCATGGGCAGTACATATATCCTCCAAAAATATGAAGGCCCTACTACAACGGTCTGCAGCTCTGCGTTGTGTTGGTGCTGTTCTGAAACCTGGTTGGCCCGTGACAATGTCAGTGCCAGCCTTAGGAGTGTTGAAAGCTGTAATATTAATAGTAAGTATAAATTACCGTAATATAGGTGATTCGGAATAAAGTGAGCACTCGGACCTGCTAAATGTGTATTTTCAGCCAATTCGTATCCTTCCGCGCGTAACGACTAACGACGGGAAGTGTCTAACCTCTCTGGACACGTCACTTGATGTTTGCGCGTGTAAAATAAATTATTGTTCAGTCGGGAAGAACACGTTGTTTGATAAAAATATTTTATTAATTATATAAAACACAAATATGTCGAATTTGGTTGATTTTATATAGTATTGTTTCATTGTAATAGGAAAATAAAAGAACTATTTTTGGCAATTCGCTGCCAACCATTCTGAAAGTAAGGTAAATATTGTTAATGTTGAATTATATGCAGTAACGGCTAGTGATTGTTTTCAAATGTTAAATCTTTAGTGCTCAGTTTATCCCGAAAGACCTATAACAGCATATTTACTCAAGTCTGTTAAGGATGTTCAAAGGCGATAAAGATATAATTTTACTGTCAAATAGTGTTAGTTTTGTAGACGATATTTGTGAGTGCAGTTTCCTCTTATGAAACAATTATATCTGGCGTAGTTTTCTCATAACGGTGCGTCAAAGTCAAAATTTGCATGTTCTGCTGCCATGCAAATAATGAAAACCAATTGAATTTCGTACGTGAAATAATTCTCAGTGAAATAACATACTATAGCATATGTAATAAAACATTTTAAAATGTCCCGCGAAATGTTTTTGTGTTTAAAAAAATGACTGAATTTGCAATTTTTTCTGTACTTTTGCGGTTTTCTTTTAATTCAAAATATTACGTTGTAAGTTTTTTTAATGCTTTATTGCATAGCTCATGGGATGTAAGTTAACAGTGAATTATTTTGTTTAAGTAGGTCAAGTTGGTTTTCACTATTTGCATGGCAGCAGAACGTGCAAATTTTGACTTTGACACCCCGTTATGAGAAAACTACGCCAGCTAAAATTGTTTCGTAAGAGGAAACTGCACTCACAAGTATCATCTACAAAACTAACAATATTTCATAAAAAGATAAAATTACGATTTTATCGCACTTGAACACCCTTAACCATCATTTCTACTGCTTTCATGATAATTATTTTTTAAATTTCAAACGAGAGCAGATATCGAAAAACTGTTGCACAGTTTAGCTATAAAAAAACAGCTACATAAGTTTTATTTTTCTAGACAAATATTATATTTATTTGGTTAATTAGTTCATAAACGAGAACTTGCTTATTTGCGTAATTAGCTGAAACCTTTGTGTATTTTACCTTGAAAAAATTAACATAGTAAGACTCTGTTTTCTAGCAAAATTGTGCTGCAGTTTTTTTATATCTGCCCTCGTTTAGAATTTAAAAATTAGCATTGTGAAAACAGTACAAATGATGGATAATTCATTGTGCAGCGAGTTGGTTAAGCATAATTTTGTTAATAAATCTAAGAGCTATAATTTCAGCTGCTCGAGAACTCCCATATAAAACCTCGTTTTTATCAACGCTCTAGCTTATTCAGGGCACTTCTCTATCCGCCATCTCAACTGTACGTAGGCGACAAAGAATACTCCAAGAAGCAGTGAGAATGGGCAAATGGGGCGGAAAAGGGGGAAGGCGTGGTAATGGGACAAGCGGTGATATCTGTCTCAATCCTGGCTGGCTGTTAAAGCCATGTAGCATATCGACCGGCTGACCTGGTATTTCCTGCGCTTTAGCGCGCTCCCTTCGAAAATTGGGTCACGTGTCCGTTGTGCACAGCAAGCCATGGTCTCGGTAAAGATTTGCTTACTACAGCAACACATTTTCACCCACCTCCCCCCTCAACGATCTTTAGTCTGACGGTGAAGGGGTACGATGATATGCCGTGAATGTTTCTTTTTAAATTATCTACACTCTAAAAAAAATGTGTAAAATTCACGAAGATTTAGTTTGTACTTTTTCAAATGTTTGTAAAAGTAGAAATATTTTCTTTATAAAATTTGTTTGTAAAGTTACAACGGTAAAGTTTATACCGACAGTTCCTGTCCTGAATTTTTTTTTATGACAAAAGCATTCTATGTAGTTTCACATGGTTTTTTAAATGTACAAAAAATTTCCTTGTAAAATTATGTGTTTATAAAGTTATAAGGATTTTCTTTGTGAAATAAAAACAGGAAAATTTTGTAGTCTACCAGTCACAGTTTCGCGGAAATTATGTTGTTAAAAGCACATATTTTGTAGCGCATTTTTTTTTTGGAATAGTGAATTTTCGTAATGATTGCATACTTAAAAATAACTAAATTAGATTATCACAGAACTTGCTATACATTGAGTCTGTACACTGGTCTGGTTTGGACTCGTAGTGGTGGTTGCCTATATGCTGAGCAGATCTGGAGAGGACACCTCCTCAGTGACGGGTCGAAGTGTTGGCTGCTTAAGTGCCCGGGAGCAGGTCTGGTGAGTCTGTTAGAGGTTAGGTAGGCTCCGACTCAAACCTTGAGACGGCTGAGCTGAGGATCTCAGTCGGGGGGTATAAGAGTGGGCGAGATTCTGTAATGGGTGGCCCTTGGCTTTCTAACTAGCCTGTGCTACTCCTTTGAGAAGTGGTCGGAGGCGCAGTACAGTGTTCCACCAGGGGGTTGGGACGTCCCATCTGTCTGTTAGCTGAAGTCCACTGCACTGCATAGCGTGATCTCTCCCAACGCCCATGGGGACCGGGTGCCAGGATAGCCTTATGGCTAAGAGACACCGTAAACAGAGTATATTTCAGCCCTGGACACAAAAAGGTGTGCACTGAAATGAAGTCCACGTCGGCAATCATCGGCTGCGAGTAGGCGGGAGTCTGGCTTTTAGGCAACATGCAGAACAACTAATAAGCGTTGTGTTGGAACTGCGCTGGACACAGGTTCTGTTGTAGGATTGGAGCATCGCCCGTTTACACCTTCCTCAAACGACCAGGCACTGTATATTGGCTGAACCAGTGCGTCGTACAAACCATTTAGTAAATGAAAAAGTGACACAAGTCCGTTTATAATTTACGTTTAGAAGGCCCAAAAAGGAAATCGGGGATGGAAGTGATATACATCACATCTCTTCATAGTGTCCGTATAGTTCATTCAGATTAAATAAACATGTGCAATCGAAGTGATCTATGTTATAGTTTTGTTTAACTCGCAGGCATGACACCTGTATAGTATTCAAAAACATGTACTAAATGTGTGACATCTGGCGGCTCGATAATGCTTGTTACATTCAGTATGTTTTGTTTGTTATTTATGCTAGCATTTGACATAACACGCCTGATATTTAAGTCACTTGCCCATCTAATAAATGCGTGTGTTTTGCACAGCTATTAAGAATGAATGTAAATGTCTATACACGTTTCCAGATACATACAGTAGGTTCATAGTTTGACGACAGGTTTAATTAGACGTAATGTTAACAGACGTACCGAATGTCTATATTGTTGCAAAGACGTGACATTTGTAATAATGCGTATGTATGTCCGGTACACTTAACTCTCGAGTCTTAACAAATGTTATTCGTATGAACATGCTCAGTTATTTAAACCGACCTTACAAATCAATGCCTAACCTTGTTTTCAACGTCAATTTATTATAGCTGTCCACCAATTTCAAACATAAAAATAGAAAACATATTTGTAAATAAACAGTAATGAAATTGCGAAAGTGCACAAATTTTCCAATAACCAGATAGTAACAATTACCTGTATTGTATCAAAATCTTAATATTTAATGCACGTGTATTCTCATTCTCGTACTACGAGCTGAAGATAATGCATATTTTAACTGTATGGTAATATTTGACAGTCTCGGTGACGTTGTGGTCCGACTACTCATTTAAAACAGGCTGAACGTTTGGCGTGACCCATTCGGTTTTCTCGGGATACTTCTATCCCTCTTTGTCAGTACACTGCTGATCCATTGTTACTTAACTCCACGTGTGTGAAGCTCGAACAAAACGTGTAACACCATTGCTGTAATTCTTGCTGTGATTCTAACAACCATAGAACAAAGTATTTCAGACACTGAATATCTCGCATCAAGCGATAAACTTGATCCTGATTACAGAATAATGTGAGTTGTTGGTCCAGGTAGTCGCAAACGGCCACTTTCACCCCGTTTGACTGGAACCGTTGTCGCTCTCACGTGCGAAACGACTGCACACGTAGTTCCGTTCATGGGTTCGAACATCGATTGTTACCCATAAAGCTCACTTAACAGCCACACATCACGTAAAACAAATGTTTCACAGCACAGTTGTCAGAAGAACGTGATGCAAGGATCAGATTTCCTCATATTTTCTTGTTCTGTGGGTGATACAGTTCTGGCTGACAAGTGCTTAAAGTACTGATTATTATTTACACATACTACGTAGCGCAAGCATATGAAGTGTAAGGTTATTATAACGTTTTATGTTGCTGTTCCCTCCGTCGCTGTATGCAATCCCGTATTTGACAACTGTCAGCTGTAATGTGTGAACGCACAACTTGCTGAGCATTACTGTCAACTAACTATGTTGCATAGCCTAACGTTACACGACGACTTGTTAGTGAACGAGTTAAATGTTAATCATTTAAATTCCGATATTCAAACTGCGTGAACGTGAATATTTCTGAACATTTGTATTACAATAAATTAAACTAACATGACAAAATATTATTCTATGGTATCGTGATATAAGTATATACTATTTGTACGTAAATACCATATGTATGTTCCGTCGTAACACGCGACAAATGTGTGTGGATATTTGAGCAATAAGAGCTAGTTAAACAGGCTAGTATTTTCTTGACATAGCCTACGACCTACCGCTGTTGGGTACAATGCTCTCAAAATACTCCAGTATCGTTGCTGCTGAGGATTTGTGTGCTTACCTTGTAAACATGTAGTTGCTTTCTACACGCACTAGTTGCAAAATAAATACGAAGGACAGTTAACATGTTATTAGTATGTGAAAGTAAACATTTGTAGAATTAATACAAATTAAACTGTATGACAATATCGACTAATAATACACCGAAATCTGATATGTTTGTGGCACAACGTCAATATTGTTACTCTCCATTAATAGAGAGGATGGTATAACACGAAAATGTTTTGTGTCAACATACCCTTGAAAACGCTGTAGTTAATTACAACACATATGATTAGGTGATGTACGTCTGACACAACGTAGCTGTCTGCAAACCAATAATAGGCGTCAAATATTACAACAGCGGGATTCTTATTGGATCAGATAAATAAGGCAATAGCTCCACACAAAAGCGAAAGCCAGTCATCTTCTGGTAAACTGAACGTGCGTTGAAACCCAGCAACAGTCAAGTTTTCCCGCAATAAATCATCCTCTCTATGCATTAAATGTATCGTTACTTATGAACGTTAAATATTATCTACGGTCATTCTCTACTAAAGGCGGCTAATAAATTGTTAACCGCAATTTCATATGACAATTTGTGTCTTTTTTGTCCATAGCCTTAGCTTTCCGTTGCTTGACGCCACACCTTCATCTGTCGCCTGCGCGAAGGTTGGCATATTTATTGTGTCAATGACTGTACATTGAGTATGTAGGAATAAACTAAAGTCATACAGTACCGGAGTCAAGGTGGTCTAAGGGAAATATGTGTAGTACCTATGTGCGGGGATGCGGGTTCGAATCCGAGCAACTCATTGAAACGTTTTTTGCATTAAAAATAATTTCATGTAGTATTTATTTATACTGTGTATTTTTTACAAAGATAACTTTTGTAGGTTTACAAGAAATTTCGTTGAAAACTGGGTTTCCTAAGATTTTCTTTGTTAAAGTACAACACAATTTTTACAGTGTAGTTTGCTCGCCTTAAAAGTGCTCTAAACAGAAAAAGCCAAAGTTTTATATAACTGTACCAAACACTGGTCAACTCTTACGCACTACATAAAAATTAATTTTCCACAAATGCGATATTTTTCGGTTCCATAGTTTTTGTACGAGAGCGAATGTTGAAGTAGTGATTTGACTGTTTTCTGTACATACCCAAAGTAAAACCTTATTCAATCAATACGAATCAAATAATTTTGAGTAAAAGTAAATGTATCAAGTTACCGAATGACACCTTTGTTATTTTACGTAAACATTATTAAAAAAAATTATTTCAAAAAAATTATTTAAAAAAAAAGGAACTAAAAGATATGAAAAAAGTTACGTACATTCGAATTTTTTAATACAAACAATTGCTTTCTTTGACATGCGCTTGTACGAAAACCACGAAACCGAAAATTTTTTTATTAATGGAAATTACTGTTAGTGCAATGTGTGAGAGTTGGACAGTATTTGGTACAGTTATAAAATTGCGAAGATGTTTGTGCAGAACGCCATTAACTTTTTTTTTGTGCTATGACTCGCGATATTTACTTATTTGAAGCTATTTAGCTTCTTTCAAAAGTAAGAAGTACAGAAATGGAACAATCTCTCGTCTTCGTGTGACTTCAAAAGACAGTACCCTCTTTTTTTTTTTTCTTTTTCTTTTTTTTTTTTGCTATAAAAAAGTTTGACTACACTGTTAACTGGAAACGGCGTGTTTGTAATATATAAAATATGAACGCCAGTTAGTTCAATATGAAGAATGACAAGCTACCTTTCACTGCGTCGTAGTGCTTTTAGTTATGAACAATAAGTACAGTCAACTCCCGATTATCCGCACTAATGGAGGAGACCGATGCCTCGGATAAACCAAAATCGCAGATAATTCGCTTTTACCCTTTCTTAGGTCTTAGTTGAAAGAAAGAAAGGTCAAATTCATTCCTGTAATAATTGGAAGCAATTAAATGCAGTAGACTCTCGATTATTCGTATTAATTATTAGGGAGCATATGCTAATTGTCTAAAAATACAAATAACAACAAAATCACTTATATCTTATTTGGCCAAGTTAAAGTCCCGTTAATCCATTCATGCGCGATGAGCTGGACAATCTCGTTAAAACCCAATCATCCGCGGAACTGTTTCGCCTTCTGGAAAATTCTTAAATCATCTTCAGGCCTCTTTCAAAATACGGCTGCGGGCATAACACGTTGGTTAACATTATGAGAGTAAGCACTGCGTGTAATCACAAATATTTTTTTTTTGCAACTGTTGAATGTGAAATATTTTGCGCGTATAATCCGCAAATCGTATAACCTGCACACGGATAATCGGGAGTCTACTGTATATTGCAAGGTATAAACTGAACTTCTTCAGTACTGATGCATCACATACTTATCGTACACTTCAAAATCTTCAACTTTTTACACTGATGGAAATTGTTAGCAACTACCAACACCTTTGAATAAAACTGGTGGAAAAAAAAGGGCGGGCACAAAAATGTGAACATGGGCGCAATATAATTCTTATTAATATTGGTCCGTGTACCCAACACCCATAGGAGTAGGCATTTATTATTGGAATGCCAAGTAGTCAAGTTATTAATCAATTTTATTATGTTTATTACCGTCTTTATTGATGGTGCAGTTAAGGCGTTATCATCTTTTCTTCCACTGTTCCATGTACACAAATATTACATTATGTCTTACTGTAAATTAAACTTTACGCAATGATTTCTTACAAAACAATAAATCAAGCATAATACAGTTTTATATCAAAAAATCCGTAAACCTCCGGCGCAGAGATTTTCGGATAGTAAAAATATATTCAAATCAAAATGCGAGTATTTTTGAAATTCTGTTGTTATTGAGGCCTAGATATTATCATATTGAAAATTATAAAAACGGCAGTTTTCCATTTTTGTAAATTTTGTGGTTTCAAGCCCTTATTTGTCTAGAAACCGTTTTTAATTTTTTATTCGAAAGTAAAGTATACTACCGCACAGTGCTATATAAATAAACGTCCACTGATAAAATAGCTACTCGGCAAAAAAAAAAAAAAACTCGTGTAATTTTGACGAGTTGTTCAGTTTTTACTGACGATTAAGTATTCCAGTCGTCCGCTTGTCATGTAACTTTTCTGACGTGGGCGTGGTAGATAAATGAGCGCTGAGTTCTGCAATTTAGGTCTACACTTTTTGAAAGTCAATATAGAAGACCAACAAAACTTGATAATTATATTTGCCAACTTCATGAACAAACATTTACCTGGAATGATGCATTTGTTAAGCATGATCTCTTGCGCTGCAATGAATGTACGATATTTCGGAGTCAAAGAGTGTTGTTCTTCAGATATACGTTACTCGAAAAAAATTTTTGCTCGAAAAGTTTGCAGAAACAATTGTCTGGGATTGCTGTTCTTTTTATTTTTGCATATTGTCTTCGAGAACCCAACAATTATGAACTGGTGTTTTTAGTGCTCAATTTTATACCATGAACTCTTAAAGGGAAAGGAAACACATTTGTGTGTTGGTATACTCCATTATATATCTACTCAATATGCTTTTAAACATTTTTTTTTTTTCGATTTACTCAAAACACGTAGGCCTACTATGTTTTGACTTATCCCACTTGACCCAATCATCACAGATATGTCGTGGTCGATGACGTAGTGAACGATATATCTCGATGGCAGTTTGTCATACGGCGCTGGTCAGCTGTGCTGGCAGCCGCCTCTTGCCGAGCCATGAACGGCGAACGCAATGCAGGTCGATAAAGACTTTCCTTCCGTCACCCCGCCCCTCTTGTTGGCACGAGGCCGGAAGGGAACCTTCAGCACGTGTTTACGCTTTCGTGTTTACATTCCGCCCCGGCGGCTTTTTTCCTTCCAGTTGTGTTCCGTCACACATGCGTAGCATTATAGCCTACGTGTGAGTTGAATCTATGCATGGTAGTCTTATGACTCGGATAATATATTTTTCTTTTTAAGTTCCTGTGCTATTTTAGTTATTTTTATTCTTTAAATCTTGAAACTGAGTATATGTAGCAAATCCGTTAGGATAAATGCGGGAAATTGTTTGCATTATGTAGTAATTTTTTTTAATCATACGTTTTTATAATTATGGTTAGTTAATTACTTTGAGAAAATATAATTAGGTCTATAAGTAGGCGAAATTATATAAAATTATGTTTTGAAAAATTGGGTTACATAATACGAACAATTTCCAACATTTTTACTTAACTGTTTTGCGCTATCTGTTCACTTTAATGATCCAAAAAATCAAATTCACAAAAACAGCATAAATAGGAATCAGTGGCCATAAATAAAACCTGGTGTCGATATCGAAGATTCGCTTCATTGCGTTGACCATATATATTTATTCGTGATTTTTTTCCGTTGCAATAAACCCTACAGTTATGTATATTATTGCACCCAAAAGTACTGTAAGTTTTGTTATGAAAACAAGCTAAAATCAGTTAAAATACTGTATTTGCGGATTAAATGTAGCCTAATTATTTTGCAAAAAGCCTACGTACATTATTATTTGTGCCCTGAATAGCTGGACACAGGCTAGAATTTTTTTCAAACGTTCTGCTTAAAATCATTTGTATTCTTTCCACCAACGTGCGGGAAAAAAAAACTAATCGAACATGTCCGTAAACCTAGAAATTCGTATAGGCTACGTAACATTTCACTTTCGCAGGTGAAACGTTATTTTCGTGTTTCTGGGCAGTTAATGCCAGCTACGATAATCTGTTCCTGTTGACTGGGGTTACTTTGCACCTGGGGGATAACTATGCTCCATTTTCCACCTCTGAATATTTCTGTTTGGGTGGTACTAGGCTATGTAGGCTAATTATAAAACCGGCAGCGTTTTTAAGTCTTACCTACCGCAGATAATATGTGCTACTTCTATACCAAATGGCAGAAAACTTAACATTTGGCATGATGCAGAGTTACCCCAGTTTAAAGAAGTCCTGCACCGTGTCGGCGGAATATGATCTGTTTAAGATGCGGAGAGGTTACGTGTTCTGGGTTACCTTGAGTTTATGGTTTCAAGTCACATCTAGAATGTGCGTAGGGCCTACGTCTGAAATTTATTCGCACAAAATATGATGTACAAATGGCATTTAGAAAGAAGAAATACTGAACTCGCACAAGGATCGCATCTCTGAAAAAAATAATTTAGGTTTGGTTATATTTTTTATGTTGTTGATAACCACACCGTAGCATTAGTTAAATTAACGTCTACACTCTAAACTCACTTCCTTTGTCACAAAAAAAAAAGTTTGTTGCTGTAAAAACAATGTTTAAATATGAGGCACTGCACAGTATCTTTGCCGCAAAGAAAAATTGTTTTTAAAAGTTGCAGTAATGATTACAATAAATATGTTACTGTTAAGATAGTTTACTAAAAAAAATATGTACGGGAAGTTAGTTGTGGAATTTTTAACTCAAGCTTTATGTTAAAAAATTGTCTTCGCTACAAACAAACTGATATTATTTTCAAATAAATATATTTTAAGAAAAAATGTAGTTCTATAAAACATACATTTTTGTAATTTTTCTGTGCTGTAAGGCAATATTCCTTTATCGCAAGCTAATATGTCATCGAATGAAACCGTTTCTTTGTTTTAGATATAACCTATTTACTGTGTTAAAAAACTGTGGGGTCATCGACTTGATCGCAGTAAGGCAACGAGACCATGGTGTGCATGCAGAGACGACGTGCGTGGCACTTGTCGCTTCTGGGTGCCTGGAAATAGCTCGGGTAGGATAGCTTCGGGAACGTCTCTGGTGTTAGATGGTCCGTGGATAGGTATGGGCTGGTTTGTGGAGGGGGGGGGGTGGTGGTCTGTTACTGAGGGAGGACCGAAGGCATGGCAGCGGGATGCCGGCTCGGGGCGAGTTAAAAATAAACGAGCCGCAGTGAGATCGCTGCACTGTCGTGATTGACAGGCGGATTGAGGAAGAAGAGGGGGTTAGGATAGATGAGCCCATCAAGCCACCTGCGGGTCATGGACCAAGCACCCCTCTGATCGTGCTGGGATCATCCGGCCACGTGGAGAACCTTGCGAGACTGAGATGTCGCCGATGGTCGCGTCTCTGCTTCAATACGTTTCATAGTAGGAGCTGATTCGTAGTATCTACTACTGTAATGTGGACACATTTATAAGCTCTTAATGGTAAAATGAGCTCTCTTAGAGACCGTCTCGTCAAGAAGTAATAACTAGGGCTAGGAAAAATTCGCAAGTTCAATGACCTGCATGCTAGAATCCAATGATCTATGCATGCATTCGTTCATTGTCTGCTGTCTTAAGAATGCGTAGTAGATAAATAAACATTGAAAAAACAAATTGATTTCTTCGCTTTTTTTGAAGCCTATATGGATAAAATACTCTGTGACAATCCTAGATACTGGTATTTGTCAACTTTATTATGAGTAAATATTTATCCAGAATTACTAATTCGTTACGCGTGATCTCTTGCGCCGCAATTAAATGCACGAGGTTCCGGCGTCAGAGATTGTGCCTCAGAAGTTCGTAACAGTGGAAAAATTTTGTTTAAAACGTTGGCTAAAACTATTGTCTGGGATTGCTATTGTTAACTTTCGCAAATTGGCTTGCAAGAAACCTACAATTATAGATGAATTCTTTTAACGTTGAATTGTGTTCCACGCCCTCTTAATGAGTAGCAGGTAATGGACAAATGGCAGGGCTTCGGTATGCACAGGATAATGGATCGATCGCTTTCCTGCCTCTGTGTTGAACAGCGTAAAACAGCCCCATACGCATGGGTCCTTGACTACGTGCAGCGCTTGTTACTCCATAGAGAGTATGTCGATCAATCCTGAGTAGCTTCTAAGATTAGCGAGTGGGGTTTTGAATATGGTTAATGGGCAAATTATGCAAAAATGTCTTAGTTGATTATATTTACAGTCCAACTCGACAGAATAAGGGGTTTGGTCAGTATAATTTACGTATAGCTAAAGACATAAACTTTTCGCGAAAAGAATTTTGCCCTAGTATGTTTCACTGCCGTACGTCAACATCTGCATCTATGCTTCATGGTTACTGGCGGTGAGTTTCCGGAAATTGACGCCACTCATTAGTCTGAGCCAATCAGAACAAAGTTACTACATCACAGACCTGTAACTTGCCGATAGAACCCCAAGACACGCGGTAGTTAAAACGTCCAATCACTGACTACGAAGCAGAACAGCAGATGTGCACTTAAGGCACTGACACAAACTGGGGCAAAATTCTTTTCGCGAAAAGTTCATGGCCTTGCGTATAGCTAGAGACGGGAAGTTTTCGCGAAAAGTTCATGGCCCTGCGTATAGCTAGAGACGGGAAGTTTTTGCGAAAAGTTAATGTTCCTACGTATAGCTAGAGACGAAGTTTTCGCGAAAAGTTCATGGCCCTGCGTATAGCTAGAGACGGGAAGTTTTCGCGAAAAGTTCATGGCCCTGCGTATAGCTAG
>PNEQ01010455.1:9377-23495 GCA_003012365.1 Medauroidea extradentata | reverse complement strand
CGCGAAAATATTTTTGCACCACTTTGTTTCAGTGCCTTACGTACACGTCTGCGGCTTGGCTTCGTGGTCACTGATGTTAACTCACAGCCGTGTAGTGTCGCTGTTACATTTGTTCTGATTGGTACAGTCAAATGAAATACGTCTGCACATATACCCTTAGCCAATAACCATGTAGTATAACTGCAGATGTACACGTAAGGTATTGAAACATAGTGGGGCAATCACTTGGTAGAGACAGGAAAAGTTCGCGAAAAGAATTAATTTTGCCCCAGTTTGTTTCAGCGCCGTACGTACACATCTGCAGCTGTGCTTCATGGTTATTGGCAGCATGTCTTCGTGAAGTGACGTTTCTCATTAGATTGCATCAATCACGATTCGGTTACTGCAACATCACACGTCTTTGATTTACACATAGAGCCGCAAGATACGCGAGTTAAATCATCCAATCGCTGACTATAGCAGAACTGCAGATGTACGCATATAGCACTGAGTCGAACTGGGGCCAATTTCTTTTAGCGAAAAGGTCATTACCCTACATATAGGCGATTCAGGATAAAGGGAACACTTTTGGAACCCAGTTTCCTACCACTTGAATGTAGAAAAAGCATCTTAAGTTTCAATCAAAGTGTATAGATTGTGCCGTGCTCAACATTTGACGCCTGCGGTTACAGAAAATTACTTTTAATTATTAGTGTAGGCAAGATGGCATTCAAAAGTCCTCACTTTATCGCGAACCACCTATACGTGTCCACAAACAGTCTGCTAAACACAACGCGGGCACCCCCGTGTTGCGCAAACAGCATCGGTTGTTTGGGAATTACAAGGGAATTACAAGCACCTGTTAAATTGTCTAAACGGAAAAATTGAGGAGCTGTTATCGGCTATATAAACATGTGTATACTGTTCACGATAAAGCGAGCGCTTTTGGAGAGACTATTGTCAAGAATAGTCGGAAATATAGCTTTATTGTGGCTTTATACAGTCCGCGGCACGTTAGTTGGCGGTTGGCAGCTTATGGAAAGATGGAGGCCATTCCATGAATCAGAGCACTAAGTCAAGACACAGCACACTACGAAATGAAAACATCTTGCCCAAGTACATAAGGCATTCAAATAGAAAACTGTTTAATTAATGCCTATCCTCTCTTCGAATTTCTCTACTCGCCAGCCGCCAACTTAGATGGCGCGGGCTGTACTTTAACTGTAGATTACGGTGAAATCTATGCAGTCTTTTTATTGCTTGCATTGCTGTGTATATATTAAGAAACGGCGGAAAGATACACTTTAGCTGAAAAGAAAAAAGTAACCAGCACTTCAAAAGTGCTTTCTTCACAGCGAAAACCCTATATAATTGTTATCAATCGTACAAATATTTCGACTCCGAGTGATAGTTTGCTGTGTATTTAGTAAAATATTCTCCAAATACTATTCTTACCGCACAGCTTCCACAGGGAAAGGAAATTTTCGTGCGTTCAGTGACCCGCGTTTTAGAATCAACTGCCTACTCAAAGCTCATCTATTCGTACATTGTCTGTTGTTCCAACGAGTAGCAGCTAGTGGACAAATGGTCCAGGTTTGAGTATACACAGGACAGTAGATTATAACACGTAGATCATTGAACATTTCCACGTCGTCGCAAAGAGTCTGCATGCGTTTGGACTGGTGTTAGTTAACTGCGTTGGTGTGGGTAGAAAATCATTCCGGTGTTAAATTTTGCCTGCGAATAACGCAATGTGTAACAGAAACCAAGAAATATAAACTGGCATGAGTATTTCGTGGAGTCGTGCGTGTTCATGTTGAAAGACAAGAACGTGTATATATAGGGACAGGAAGTTTTCGTGAAGGAAAGATTTTTGCGCAACTTTGTTTCAGCAGTGATTGGATGTTTTAAGGGCGCGGTCTACCGCAATTTTCATCACCATTATTTTAATTTTTATTTATACCAGATATTTTTTTCTTGTTTCAGACACAAAATGTGACTAAATTTGGCTCTTATGAAATTTTTTTACGTCTCATAGTTTTTGCGTAGTGGCTTGTTAAAGTCATATTTTGCATGTTTCCGTTTTAACGACTACACTAAAACCAACTGATATACCAAACTAAAAAAAAATCACAGTGAATAAAGACATTACAGGCTACAATGACATGCTCATAGAATTAAAGAATAAAATTTATTTGTATTTTTTTAAAAATTATTTAATATTTTTAATTTTTATTTTCAGTTTCAGCATTTTTTTCAAATTCAAATAATTTTTATTCTTTAATTTTATGTGCATGTCATTGTAGCCTGCAATGCCTTTATCCACTGTGATTGTTTATGAGTTTGGTATATCAGTTGGTTTTAGTGTAGTCGTTAAAACGGAAACATGCAAAATACGACTTTAACAAGCCATTACGCGAAAACTATGAGAGATAAAAAAATTTCATTAGAGCCAATTTTAGTCAAATTTTCTGCCTAAAATAAGAAAAAAATTATCTGGTACAGATAAAATATTAAAAAATGGTGATGAAAATTGCGGTAGACCGCGCCCTCAACTCTCAGCGCCTGGGCACAGAATATTTAGGAATACAAAAGTGAAATAGCCAGTAGAACAGCGAACTCGGTCACACACGCCAGCAAAATGGCATGATCCCTGGCCAGCAACATGGCGGAAACGCCTGCTGCCAATCAGCGTAAGGCAGCTGCTCTGCTATACGGCAGCCAGGCCAATATGAAACCTCTTTCAAACAGACTCGGGACTGGTATCAACATCTTCGGGCAGCCAATAAGCGGCGGAGTTAGCTCGTATCAAACGAGCCGCCTCGTCATTTAATGTCTGTATTACTATTTAGTCTGTGGCCTGGGGGTTACACCCGTAAATCCCAGACGTGTGGTGTCACTATTAAATTTGTTCTGATTCATATGGTCAAATGAAATACGACTCTGCACAAATAAAAGACAGCTGATAGCCGTGAAGTAGAGCTGCAGATGTGCACGTAAGAAATTGAAACATAGTGGAGCAAAAATATTCCGGTCCCTACGTGTATAGCACT
This sequence comes from Medauroidea extradentata, assembly GCA_003012365.1. Lineage (NCBI taxonomy): Eukaryota > Metazoa > Arthropoda > Insecta > Phasmatodea > Phasmatidae > Medauroidea > Medauroidea extradentata. The sequence goes on along the minus strand of PNEQ01010455.1, from coordinate 20,463 downwards.
AGTAGCTTTTCTGTGATTGGACGACTGCAAGTCAGTAAATGCGCTTGTTACGGTTAGAAACCAATTGATATACTGTAAAAAAAAAAACTTCCTTGAGTGTTTAGGAAGTTACTATCCCAGACGCAGTATGGTACAGTTATCATACTTCGTCTTGTAAATATGCAAACTTTTACAGTTGTGACAATACAAGTCTGGTACCTTCAGTATACATTTGACTATTTTATAAAGGTTTAGGAGTGCTACCGTGGATGTCTGCCGCACGTCTGGTAAATTTACAAACAATTTTTTAGAGTGTAGAAGAGATCGGAATAATTCGCGGGTTCACTGACCTGCAGGGTAGCCTACACGAATATTTGTGAACTGAAGCGGACAGCAGATGTTCATTTGCTGCTTGCTGTTCAAGTGATATAGGTCCGTATAAGTTACATTTTTATTATTGGTTCAGAAACTTCCAGGGGGTGTTGAGTAAATCAAAGGCCAATGGACGACTTGAAAAGAGGCGGAGCTTCAGTCAGGTGTGGGATACAATTCCTATCTCCATGGATACCGCAGCCGAACGTAACCTTCATTTAGCTGTTTGGCTTCACATGTCCCGGATGAGGTGTATGTCAAAAAAATTGATTATTTGTTTGGAATTTGCCGCTTTTTCAGGTAAACATTAATCTTATGTATTTGCGTATCTTAACCATGAAATTGAAACTAATATTTTTTACCCTTGCATGCAAATCTATCAATGCGCAACAGTTTTGCTTTCTGCAATTACCAGCTAACAAATAAGCATGTTTGTAAACAAGCTTTGTTCCCCACAGTACTTTTCCCCTTCGGTGACGTCAGGGGGCGTGTACTTCAAGTCGTCCATTGCGAATATGACACAAATTTACAGTTGTTAAAATTCTTGCTTCTACCCAATTAAATCGTGAATTTTTCAGGTCTCTACCAATTGATAAGGACATGAGAAATTCGCGATTTCCTTTGGGCACAAAGCTATGATTCAAACAATTGTAACATCGTTTCACTTTCACGATTGGTCCGTGGCCTATGAGACCACCTCTAGGGCGATGAACTAATAATAAAGCAGCAACTAAATGCAGATCCAATCGTGTGGTATCACTATCAGCTAGAAGTCAACAAGAAGTTGCTGTCTACTTGAGTATACGCAGATATTCTTGGAGGCTAGCCTAAAAGTCTGTGAACCCGCGAATGTTTACGTTCTCTACCTGCTATTCTACTGATCGAGGTACGAGTATTTCGCATATTCATCTGGCAACAGCCTAGACTTCTCAGTTCTGTACGTGTACCGGCTGAAGCTGAATATCCATTTGCTTCTAACAGTAGAAACGTGCAGCACGTGATAACCCCAAGACTTGTTTCCTTATTTATAACTGGCTTGCAGTCGTCAAATGTGTGTTAAAACCGCTCTCGTCGAATCACAGAAGGAGTGAAGTATACGTTATTAACGTCCAACCTGACCTAGAATCAATACGCGAAATAATCTTTCCTCTAACTATTGATTATGACTGTGGCCAGTGCGTGTATAGGACTTTTAAAGCGGCGTGTTAGATAATTTTCTTGTATTTTCAGTTTTCGAGCCGTAACATTTATTCAAATTGTATTATCAAAATTTTCTCTTTGGCAAGACATATGATATATTCTAAACTGCTTGACATAAATAATAATGCAATCTTTTGTTAATTTATCATGTGTAATCATTGCAATTGAATTTTAGGTTAACTTTCAAGAATGATTACAATTCCAGTATAGATGAACATATAATACTATTATAATCTCAAAATTAATCACGTATCTTCTATGCCTCAACATTGCCACATTTACCAAAAATATTTTAAAACATAAGTTATTGCAGAAAATGGATAAATAAAATTTAACATCTAGCTCTCCCCTTTAATGACTGAGATGTGTAGGCTACCGCCAGATGTGACCGCGTAATAATCGTTGGTTATGTTGGTTGGTTGTAACGATTTCTCGCCGTAATTTCGATATTACGTTTTGTCTTACGTCGTGTTGTTGGCGAATTTAATGTACAGCTTCAGAGTTTCGGGAATATAGTTAGGGTTAAATATATGTAATCGCTAGGTATTTTATTATACCTTATATTCAGTTTTAAGCGTGTTAAAGTGCGTTCAATATAACAATATTATATTTTTACTATATAGGTCTAGTACTAGTTTTGTGGACGATATTTAAAGAGTAAAATTTTCTTTTACGAAACAATTTTAGCTAGCATAAGATTCTCATAACTGTGCGTCAAAGTCGAAATTTGCTTGTAACGCTTCCGTGTAAATAGCGGAAAGCAGTCGACGTATTTAAACGAAATAATTCACAGTGGAATAACATGTGAAGAGCTGTCTCGCCAAATATTAGATAATCTCACAGTGAACAATTTAGTATTTTAAATAATATTGTCGAATTTGCAACTTTCATGTACTTTTTAGAGTTCTTTAAAGATTCGAAATATTACGTTGCGAGTGTATAAATGTATGGTTATATAGCCCTTGGCGTGTTATTTCACAGTGAATTATTTCATTGGAATAAGTCGGTTAGTTTTCACTATTTGTATGGCAGCGTGACATGTAAATTTTAACTTTAACGCACCGTAAAGAGAAAATATGCGAGCTAAATTTGTTTCGTAAGAGAAAACTGTACTCACAAGTACAGCCTAAAACTTAACACTATTTTATGTAAATATGAAATTATAATCTTGTACCACTTGAACACATTTAAGTGGGAATGTCACTGGCAGTTGACTGTAAAATTATCGTAACATATAATGACAAAATTAAAAGTGCAAAATTGTTATCGGTTTGGGCTAAAGTGAGCACTTAAAAAAGCCCTGCTAAAGTTCAATTTTCAGCCAATTCGTATATTTATACTTGTAACGGCCAACGACGGATGACCTCTCTGGACACGCCACTTGATGTTTGAGCGTGTAAGATAAATTGTGCAGTTGGTACCTATATGATTTAATAAAAACAAGTTAATTATATAAGATACCGATTTCTGTTGATTTTTTATTCAGTATTGTTGTATTTAGATACGAAGCCGGACCTATATTGCGTAATTTCGCTGCCAACCATACAAGAAGTACAGGGACTAGGTAATGTTGAATTATATGCAGTAATGGCTACTGATATTTCTAAAAAGGGTAGATTTTTAGTGCCCACTTTATCCTGAACGACCTATAGCTAGATTTGCGGCTGGAAAGTGAAGTAAACTGCTAGGTAGTGGCAGATGCATCACGCGAGAGAAAGCTAGCAAGCCGCGTGGACCGCGGGAGGCTGAAGACAACAGTTATCCCGTCATTGTTTGCGCGTCTGGCGACACGTCGTGTTCGTTGTTGCCTTCCCCTCTCTCCAGGTTCCTTCTATGTGTTAAGTGCTGAGGGAGGGGGGGGGGTGTGCTAGAGTCCCGTACCATAGCGTTCTGTCGTGAATATTTATGTTGTCCTTGCAGATCCTCACATCCTCTGTTGTCCCCTGCGTTCTGTCTTGAGGTGCCCCGTCGCGTCGGCTCTGACAACCACCGGTGCAGCGTGGACCACGCCACCACGTCGTCCTGTGCGACGTGGCGGGCTGTTGCTCTGCCTCAGACTATACCCGCCGCGCCGTCAAGCTTAAGCACACCAGCGGAATCCTATTCTTAATTGCAGACGAAAATGTGTCAAAATATTGTAGGACGACATTTTACGTGACGTACACATTGTGGCAACACTGCACGGATAAAGTCCCCGCTTACGCTTTACGCCCAGGGGGCCGATTAAATTTAGCTTTTGTATGGGAGCAATGCAAAATTTACTTATGCGTTGCGTCTGGTTGCACTATAATGTAATTAAATACTCGCGTACATGCAATAGGAGACCGATTTTTCTTGCTCTGCACTTGTGCTGCGCTGCGCTGCGTAGGTACAAATCTAGGGACCAGGTGTTTTCGCGAAAAAGGTTTTGCATCATCTTGTTTCAATGACTTAAGTGCACACCTGCAGTTCTACGTCATGGTTGTTGGTAGGGCCACGAAGTTTACGCAAAAATAATTTTGCCCCAGTTTGTTTCAGTGATTTACTTACGTGTACATCTGCAGCTGTGATTCGTGGCTATTGGCAGCGTGTCTATGTGAAGTGACGTCTCCCACTTGACTGTGCTAATCACAGTAAGGTTACAACAACACACGTCTTTGAATTGCGGGTAGACCACAAAGACACTTAGGGCCGATATCATAAACCTCTTTTGCATTACAGCCAACTGCTATCCCCATAGAGAAAGCATTGGTGAGCAGTTGGTTGTCATTCGAAAGAGGTCTATAGATACGGCCCTTAAGAGTTAAAACATCCAATCACTAGAGAAATGCGAAATTCGCGTTCGGAGCATAATCTGCGATTCAATTGGCCACGAACTCGTGTGTTGTCATTGACTTGTGTTACGTCTTTACAGAGATTGGCCTCTCTACCGTGTAAGCATTCTCCGCAGCAAGTCCCGATAATATCGGCCAGCAGGAGACGTCGAACGAGCCTATAGTCACTTGGAGTCTATAGTCAGCAGCCAGAAAATCACGCGAATTTTGCATTTCTACCTATATAGCGTCATACTGCGCAACATCAATGCCAAAACATTTCCCAGCTTCGACAATGGGACACCAGGCAGCAGGGAAAACTAAAACTATCAATAACTGACCACGAAGCGGACCAGACTTGCAGGTGGTGCTCCTGACCTAAGGCACCGGAACAAGTTGATGCAAAAATATTTTCGCGGGAACTTTCTGTCTCTACAAGTAGCAGGTGGTGATATGTTTCTCTCCAATTTAGCCCAGGATTCGCGTGGTGTGTTTATTTTTCGGTTGTTTTTGGCAACACTGATTGGTAACCGCAGGACAAATAAGTAACATTATTTATTCTGGGATAGTAACACAGACGTGAAATTATTTGGCGTCTCGTTTGATGTGGACGAACTTCGCCCCGAGTCTGTTCGATTCGTGAATTTTCCTATTGGCCGACTGCCGGCTGTCGCTGCAGTTGCCCTACGATGATTGGCGTATGCGTTACCGCCATGTTGCTGGCCAACGAAGCCATTTTGCTGGCGTGTGAGACAGTTCGCCGTCCTCCCGGCTACTTCACTTCTGTATTCGTAAATATTCTGTGGCTCTGTTCTGCTCCTCCCACGAGATACCACACCCTTTTTTACACTTTAGCCAGGGAATTGGACATCTTTATCGCATGAGGCGGTTTATCATATATGAGGTGTCCTTCCCGTCCTTCTCCTAACACAAATATAAGACTGTTGCTATCGCAACACTGTTTTTCAGGATGACGAATGCGCAGACATCGTGACACCGGAATTATCAGGAACGAAAATATACTTTCACAAAGGGACTTTTATGTGAGGCAGTAATTTTAAAATTTGTGACTGTTATGAAAATGTCGCTGATGTCTTACAGGGTCAGAAACCACGTTATCTGTCACGTACGCTTTGGATACTTCTGTTATAATGGTTCTTATTTTAGTCGCATAAGTAGTACTAGCAAGAACAGGAACATGTTTAAAAAAAATTTTACCATTGCAGTACTTAAAAATTGTATCGAAATTTCAACTCTTATTGCCTTTGTTTTCGAGAGAATCTCTTTATGGTGTCATTCTGCGGGCCTGTAAATAACTATACGCAGCGTCCTGTCCCATTCAGTGTATAGTGTATTAAGTTTCCAGTTTAGCTGAAATAATGCTTTTTCAGCGTGTAAACTTTAAGTTTCTTCTGCGATGTTCGGAAAACTGTAATGGTCTTAAAGAAAACATATGACGCTTGGAATCGACTGCATAAGGATATTTCTGCGCTTACCTCTGCTGTACTTGTCATGAAGTTCATAAATATGTAACACTCTTTAAATTTAAATGCGAATTTTGTTGCTGTTCATGTAGGCTCAAGTTTCTTTTCGTCCGGACATTTTATTATTATTGTTATTATTGTTCTAGGTAACACTTTTGCAACAACTTGTGTGTAGTGTTTTTCTCTTTGTTGTACATTCCGTATTTTACGGGGTCACTGATTTCGATATTGACTCCCGTAATGGACACATGGTTACTGTTCACGCTGACAATACGAACGTGTTAAAAGCTGTAGTCGTATAATTAAAAAAAAATCAAAAACGTGTGTTTAGTTGCCAAATTTATTCCTGAAAAATTGTTAGTCTTATGGTACTTAGAGATCGTTAAGAAGTTGTACATTAATCGATACCGAATACTAATAGACGGTAGGGTTGTGCGAATGTGGCTTTTTGTTTAGCGAAACGAATATGAAAAATATGTCACTTTATTTCACGAAATCGAAACGAAAATGAAAACTAATTTTGTGAGAGCTTGACCTTAATGAATGTTAAATGAGAGTTTTATGACTGTGTTAATGGTTTCATTGTGTATTATTTTAACTCGGAGAGACACATTAGAAGCTACATTGTGTTGTATCATTAGTGGTATAACAGTGTAAGACTAGTTTTGAAATATTCCTGCTGAGCAGAAATTGAAAAACAAGTTTACAGCAGACATTTTAAAGCTGAAGTTGTTAGTAAACTAAATTATCATTTGATAACAACTTTAGTATTTGTGAAAGTCAAGAATTTTTGTTTCATTAGACTTTCGCCCAATAATTTTCTTACCGAAACCGAAAATGAACGTGCAGATTATTCATTATCGTTTCATTATAACGAATGTTCGCACAACCCTAATAGACGGTAACGAATTTCTGGAAGCCAATGCACCAAGTAAAAAAGAACAACCCTAGAATATATCTGGAAACTTTTTGCGAAAGAATTCTTTTCTGCGTTGCAGATTTCTGGGACGCATCTCTGGCGCCGAAATTCCGTTAAGTTTTGTCGAGGTGCAAGAAATTTAGTACGCTACGCGAATATTGCACTCTGGCTAAATAATTGCTCACGAAGTTGACAGTAATTGTTCTCTAGAATTGCTTACACACACACGCGCACGCATTTTAGCCCTAAATTATGTTCCAGGTTCTGTTACTCACGATTGCCAAGACGGAAGTTATTTAGATTATTGTTTTCGTCGTCTTTTAAGATTCGTGGTTGCATAAAAACATCAGCTTTCGTCCGACTTCCATTATTTTAGCTTTTCATTCTTAGTGTTGCGAGTGCGATGAGACCTTGCCAGCGCAAGGCGGCTGTGTTTGTACATCTAGTGTGACGAGAAGAAAGTAGGGGGGGGGGCAGTGTCTCGGGAATGTTTCTGTTAATGCACCCGACTGCTGCAGCAGTGGAGCGTCGCGCCGTGCCCTGAAAGATTAATCCAGCCCGCCATTTCTCTCTTTTTCTTTTCTCCACCTACTCCCGCCCTTCCCTCTCCCTTGCGTATTTTGCCACAGAATAAACATGGACATCAGAAACGAACTTCATCGACTTTTCGCAAACTCGGCCGTCTACTTGTTTATGTCGGGCACCATGTTCTGATTGCTTTTGGTGCCTGGCGAAAGCGTGCTTTTGTGTAATGTTGAGGAATTGCGATGACTTTGTGTAGTAATATTTAGTTTTTAAGGACATGTGTAATGTGTCAGCTACAAACATTTACAAATGTATTTATTCTGTTTTCCTTGAAATATAGCTAAAACTAAGCCTAGCGATCATTTATTTGTTCTGCGACAAGTTAAGAGTTTTTTTTTTTTTTTGTAATTTCCGTGGGATTCCGTAAGGCACGTTGTTTTAGTTTTTTTTTTAAATCACGTCTTTTGTAAAATTCATTTGTATGACCAGCGTCTGTTAGTCAGGCTGCAACAAAATACATATTTCAGGTTGTGGTTAAATAGCTCTCGCAAATTAGTGTATTACAGATGTAAGTATTCCCACTTATATAAGATAAATTTATAACTGCTGCAACTGTATTTCGAACATGCTATAACTTGATTTGATAGCACAGGAAAATACATTACCGTGTATGTAATGTTTACATCAATACTCGCTCACAACATGGCGGACATTACTAATCAATCAGCACCCTAGTTCGCTGACATTAAAGGAGCCGACACGCTAGTTCGCTTCTGATGTCCATGTTTAGTCTGTGCTTTTGCCAGTGTTTAAGGAGTGTGTTCCTGCTTAGGTGAGCCCAGGTAGTACCAGATCCCTTCTGTTTGATGTGTCGGAACAGTGCCAAGCTCTAGTATTCTAATGTGGTCTCTGATAGCCACTCCGTCAGGGAAGATGATGTTGCTCAGAGGCTCGTGAGCAATGGTGGGTGCTATGCTGGAATGGGTTTCCCCAGTCTCTGGTACGAGCCACAACTTTCGTGACCTCTCTGCTTGATAACCTCTCACTTCCAAGTCAACCTGCAGCCTCCTCGTGGCATCTTAGAACAGAAGCAGGCTCTGGAAAGTGTGCATCCTGGGCCCTTCAAACTGGGAAAGGGGTATCTATCCTGATGGATCCGCCGGTAGATGGCACCTAGGTGAATTCATGAGGTGGGTAGTTGGATTACCTATAGCTCTCCGGCCTTTGGGGCCCAAAAGTCCGAATATTCACTGTGAATAAATTCATATAATGAAACGACCACCCAGAGTGTGTGCAAACGCACTCAATCGACCCGGGTAAGAGTCAGGGGCGGAAAACCCGTCAGTGCCATGAAAATTAGGTAGTGCTACGGGAGATCAAATGAGTCCCGTGGTAAGGTTATCTCCATGACTGGTCTGGGTTGGACTCGTAGTGGTGGTGATTGCCCATATGCTGGGCTGGGCTGGAGAGGACCCTTCCTTAATGACGGGTCGACGAGTTGGCTGCGTAATTGCCTGGAGCAGTAAGTCTGTTAGAGGTGTGGATAGCATCTCGACTCAAACCAAGCGGCAGCTGATTGGATAGTTTCTGAAGGAGTAGTATGTCGGATGATGAGTCCCTGGAATGGTTTCCTCAAGTTATTCTTGGCAGCCGCCCCCCCCCCCTGTTGGTAGTTGGACTCGAGGCACATTGTAGTGCTCCACTTGGGGGTCGAACGGTCCCAACTTCATGTTAGCCTGGTACAATGTGTCTGGAGGAAGTGTGATCTCACTCTGGAGTAGGCTCTCTCCTGTCGGCGCTATGGTCTGTTGACCGCTCTACCCAATGGGACAGGTTCGGCGACTGGCCTTACCTGAAAACTGCCAAAAGATGACGGAAAACATGTGCTTTTGCCTTGTTCATTCCGTCTCAACTTTGAGCAGTTCGCTTGGCGGAGCTGCGTGACTAGTCTCAGATTGCGTTCAAGGCGCTGCTGTGCAGTTTGTTAGCAAAACAATTTTTGCCTCTGTTTCAAATCGCAATATTGGATAATTTAATTTTTAGTGTATTTAACAATTTTACAAGAAAAAAATTTTTAATCCGTGACTATGCATCAAATTCTATTTATCTTGTGTTGTAGTACACGCTTTGCGATTTAATTGTTACCGTATAATTACACCTCAATAAGTGTGTAATTTTTTTTTTTGTATTCATAATTTGCTGGGTTGATTGCGACCTAATTATACATTGCCCACTTTTAGAGTTCACTAGCGTTTCTCTTATACAGGACGGACAGTTACGGAAATATTTCAATAGTGAAAACTATATATGTTTTCGACTAACTGAAATATACGTTTTAGTAATTTTTTTTATGGTTGCTCATTGAGACCTTTATGTTTCTTATAAAAATTAATATATTACGTGAAAAGTTTAGCAGAGGCGCTAAAGAATAATTTTTCGCTTGTGAATATTTTGTAATGTAAATGTTAAGTATTCAGTTTTTATATGAAGGTTTATTTTTGTCGTAACTTACTCGTTATACCTTTATAAAATATGCCATTTCGTGAACACAATGTATCCTTATCTACGCAGTGGTCGGACAGCATCATTGGTCGTAGAATTGAAAATATTGGCTTTTGAGGGAAGTAATTTACGTTGCCGAAAAATACCTATTTGCATGCACATAGATATGTAATTAGTGCCTGGGAATGTCATGGTTGGGTGGTTCAGACACTGAGTTACACTTTGTTGCATCCTAGCTCAAAGTTCATGAATATGTTCCTACACACACACACACACACACACACACACACACACCCAATTCATCACACTCACAAATGCATTTATTAATGATTACTTCAAAGTCTTTGAAATGTTACTGTTAGCTCAACATATTTAGTGTAAATTAATCCAGTTAGTCCCAATTAATACAGTTTCTTATATATTTTAGGTTCATTTATAGACAATAAATTTTTGTTTTCGCTAAAATTACTTTACATCAAATAGTAATGGTAAATAAATACAAGGTAATGATGAAGTATTTTCTAAAATCCATAAAACGTAATTCATAATCGTATAACATATAACATAGTTTAAATAACACGTTTCATATTAATGTACCTGGTATAACATACTTAATTTTATCTGGTCCCATTTCCGGACCTAAGCCCTTATGGGAAAATCCGGGCGAGGCGGGAGTAGTTAAAGATAAGATACTCATTAACAGTCAGTTCTGAGAATATTGCTTCATTTAATCTCCTTGTGATGCTGTAATCTTTGCGAAAGAGGATTTTAAGCTGTTGAATTTTTAATCTAGTGAATTTTTTTTGCACGGCTCACGATGCACGCTTCTTAGCAAAGTTTAATTGAAACGGAAAATTTTTGTAAATTCATGAGATTAATGGGAAAAGTTTTTTTAAAATCTTTGTTGTCATATTTTAATAGAGATCTTGGTATTTGAACCACCGCAACGGTTAAAAATGTAAGTTGGATGCTCCGAGACTGCGTGGTTCCAAGTTTGATCGGCTTAACAGCGGATCAACTATGGAATCGGACGTATCAAGACTATTCTAGTTCTCAAGAACATTAACTTTAAGGGCAGTCAGGTGGGAGGCTCCCGATAGACTCATTTCCACTAGCCTGCCTCTGTTGGTAGTCTTAGAAACTATCTAGTGCGTAGTCTTTAAAAGTTCAGCATGTTTACGGCAGACTACGCTACTGTCGCTAGTCACGAGCGTAGGGGGAGGGGGAAGGGACGAGCTTGTTGTCAATAGCGTACCCCCCCCCCCCTCCTCTGAGACGGTCATTCCAGCCTGATTCCTTTCACAATGTTGTCA
>PNEQ01010454.1:0-50956 GCA_003012365.1 Medauroidea extradentata | reverse complement strand
TAATTAATTGATGGTAGACTTTTCTTGTGCTTTAATTGTCAAAGTTAATTAACGTGTCTGTGACACAGGAGTAATTGTGTGCATAACTAATTGTGTTGTGAGAGTTCTAGTTGATTACTGTTTTGTGTATTCCGTAGCTTTGTGAGCTATTAAATCCAGTACTTAATTTAACTCTTTTATTTGTAATTATAAGACCTCTATCCCAAAGAACTCATGGGAATTGCCCACATATAAAGTTTGTGCTCTCAAACTTGTAACAATAATATTTGAAAAAAATGTCAAGAAAAAATATGTATATAAGGTTTAAATAAGCATACAGTAATAATTGATCTACAATATATCGGGTTTCAGTAAATGGTAGATTGTTAGGGGACGCTAGTTTTTTTTTTTTTTTTTTTTTTTACGTTCGAGGCACGAAAACGGGGAAGGCGATAAGTCGAATATAACCCGTGCGTCAAACACCTCATCGCCTCTAGGCGCGAAGAACTAAACTACCGCGCTGTGTTTTCGTAGAAACCGCTTTTCAACGGGACTTAAAGTGGTGACCCTGTTACTTTATTTTTCTAAAGTATGTGGTAAAGACCAATGCAGGTTTCTATGATTTGGTTCCCCTATTACGATTGATATTTTCTCAGCTACAGCAGCGTGAAAAAGTCATTTTTAGCACTTTTTGAGGAGCTTGGTAATCGTGTTTTTAACTAACGTACGGCATTTTTAAAACCATAGGGGCACAGTTTGAAGTGTGTCTTCTTTTCGTTGATAAACGCATTGGACACTTTTTTAATAGTTATATAAGAAAAAATAGTTTCCGTACCACGCTACAGCACTTCTCACGCGCCAGGTGCACCAACTGTTAACTCCGTTAAGGTTTTTCAAGTGGGGAAAAATTACAATTTTATATTTGTATGAAACAGTGTTAGTTTTATACACATTACTTGAGAGAACATATACTTCTAACGAAAAAAAAAAAAAATAACTCAGCTAGTTTTCCCGTAATGGTAGTTCAAAGTCAAAATTTGCGTTTTTTATTTCATACAAAACTTGAAAACCAGTTAACATAATTGGATGGAAAAAATCATATCAAAACAACGTGTCATTGTCTATGGTTTGTAGCATATAAAACACATTACAAAAAATGTTTACGTTTAATAAAAAATTTCAAAACTTTATAACATTTTTTGGTTACTTTTAGAAATTTATTTTAAACACAAAAATATTTTAAATTGGGTTTTTATATGCTTCAAGCCGTAGTCCGTGCCATGTAGTTTTGATGTGAATTTTTTTCATTTTATTATATATACTGATTTCCTTCAAGTTTTGTATGAAGTAAAAATATGCAAATTTTGACTTTGAAGTCCCATTACGAGAAAACTGGCTGAGCTAATTTTTTTTTTTAATTAGAGGTAAATGTACTCTTAAGTAATGTCTACAAAACTAACACTATTTCATACAAATATAAAATTATGATTTTTCCCCACTTGAACAACCTTAAAGGCTTGTTCCTGAATTTTTTCATACTGGTGACAATAATTCAAATATTTTTAAACCAAAAGCTTTGCAAAAATTTGAGTCAATGTGCAGTCACACGATGCACAATACTGTGGATGCGTTTTTTTTTTTTTTTAATTACCATTCGTCAGCAAAAAAAAAAAATATTTTGTTTATTTTCACGACAAAAATCGTTGTACTTTTGGTGATGAAATAAAAAAAAACAGTTTAATACATTTCTACAAAAAAATTATAACATATAAGTGTCAAAACTGAGGAGAAAAATTTTGATATGAATATTAGGTAGAAAAAAAAATAACATTTTCGAAATCACTGCAAATCTCGGAAACAATGCCTTAAATTAAAAAGCGAAGCGCCCAATATTTTGCAGTCGTGTTAATATTTTCGATGAAATATTTTAAAAAAGGAAAAAGGAAATGCCACATATATGTCCAGGAAAGTTTGCAAGGATTTGAAAGCGCGGCGTATTGCGAGAAAATGAATACGACTTTCTTAACGTTCGGCCGTTTTGTAACTTGTTTGACGAGGTGGTAATATTTGCGGTTGGTTTTTGCACCTGCGTAAGTTGTGTAGAGATGCGCAGAGACTTGTGTATCGTTTAGTCGCTGAGGAAACTGTGTTGATGTAGATAGCGCCAAATGTACGAGACACATCAGTATATTGTCTCCCTTCATCCTACGTCGTGCTGTTCCCCTGCCAAGCATATTTACACTCGGCGGTTACGTCATCGCCCGAGGAAGCGCGGCAATTCACTGGTCGCAACCATACATCGACGCCTATTGTTATGCTTAATAATAATGCACACAGTTTGGTTACATTAAGGTTGTTCAAGTGGGGAAAAAACATAATTTTATATTTGTATGAAATAGTGTTAGTTTTGTACACATTACTTGAGAGTACATATACCTCTAACGGAAAAAAATTAGCTCATCTAGTTTTCCCGTAATGGCACTTCAAAGTCAAAATTTGCGTATTTTTACTTCATACAAAATTTGAGAACCAGTTAACATAATGAAATGAAAAAAATCATATCAAAACTACGCATTACTGTCTATGGCCTGTAGCATTTAAAACCCGTTACAAAAAATGTTTATGTTAAATAAAAAATTTCAAAATTTAAATTATTTTTGGTACTTTTAGAAATTTATTTTAAACACAGAAATATTTTATAATGTGTTTGTATATGCTTCAAGCCGTAGACGGTGACGTGTAGTTTTGATGAGATTTTTTTCATTTCATTATATTTACTGGTTTTCAAGTTTTGTATGAAGTAAAAATATGCAAATTTTGACTTTGAAGTGACATTACGGGAAAACTAGATGAGCTAATTTTTTTCCGTTAGATGTTAATGAACTCTTAAGTAATGTCTACAAAACTAACACTATTTTATACAAATATAAAATTATGAATTTTTCCCCACTTGAACGCCCTTAAGGCAGAGGGGTCATTTCAGGTTTTTATTGGGGGGGGGGGGGCAAAAAAAATGGTTTTGGCGACATTGACCTTGGTGCATTCTTTTTTATTAATTAAGTATGTATAACTTACAAACTTTGATAGTAAAACTTCAGTTTTATGCGCTTACGTTAGTATTATTTTAATAAGAAAATACACAAAAAATGTATACACTTTTCCTTATAAATCCAGGGGGGGTGATTTACCCCCCTGACCCTCTAAATGACGCCAATGCATTAAGGGCACCGCCTACCTACCTTAGAGGCTTAGAAAACGAGCCAAGCGCTGAACTAACTTGCAAGATTCCCGCCGAACCGTTTTTTACTACGGGACACTAAGCGGTGACCGAATCATTTCATTGTTGGAAAGTCTGCAACTAAGTTCAATGCACATCGTAATCTGAGTTTCACATACATCCTGTTAATACATTTTGAAGTAGGGCCGTTTTTAGCTATATTGGAGGGCTTAGAAACAGAGTTTTTAATGAGAATAGTGTCATAAAAATGAGGTTCCGACGTTGTCTGAAGCGTGTTTTCTTTACAAACGTTGGCACAATAGTCGCACGTGGAATATTTTCGTAGAAAAAATCTGCTTACGAGCACACTGCAACGCATTTGAAGCGTGAGGTAGGCGGCCGCCTTAAGGGCGCGGTCACCTCAGTTTTGAACGTCTTTTTTTATTTTTATATTAGTACTAGATATCCTTGTTTCTTATTTTATACATAAATTGTGATTAAATCTTCCTCTTAGGACATTTTTTATCTCTCGTAGTTTTTGCGTAATGAGTCGTAAACATCACAATTTTGACTTTACGGTTTTAAGTACGCCACAAAAACCAACTGACATACCAGAATTGAAAAAATTCACACTATATAACCATTTTGTAGCCTATGATTTGACATATATATATATACAAACAAAGAAATATTTTTTTTTTAAATTGTTGATATTTTTTTAATTTTCATTTCCAAATTCTGCATTTTTTATTAAATACAAAAATATATAATTTTTTGTTTTTATATATGTCAAATAATAGCCTACAACATTGTTATATAGTGTGAATTTTGTCGGTTTGGTATGTCAGTTGGTTTTAGTGGCGTACTTAAAACCGTAAAGTGCAAATTTTGACGTTTACGACTCATTTCGCAAAAACTATGAGAGATACAAAAGTTTCCTAGGAGGAAGATTTTATCACAATTAATGTCTAAAATAAGAAAAAATTATCTGGTACAAATAAAAAATAAAGACGTTGAAAACTGGGTGAACCACGCCTTTTAAGGGCGCCGTCTACTAGAATCGTGAAGAGGCGCGCAGACCTTTAACAATCCTGATTTCATTCGAAAACCATTCAACATGTTGTCACGCGGTTAGGCTACGAAAAGCATTTAAGGATCTTAGTACAGGTATATAATATTGCCATTAACTGTTATCGTTCCTAACAAGTATTTTTTTGAGTGTGAAAGTAACCGAATCGGGACTTCTGACGCTGATTTTTATGTAAGAGTAACCATTTTCACGATATTCTGAATATTATAGACCTGTAGAGCGACTCTTTCCCTTTCGACGCGTAAGATAAAATGATAGTGTTGTCGCTGAAAGTCCCATAGTAAAAACTGTTCAGTGGGAACCTTGCACGCTAGTTCAGCGCTTGGCTCGTTGAGGCGACGCGGCATTTGATGCACGCTTCAAGGTCGACCTTATGTCTCCGTCGCTTTTGAGCCTCTCACGTGCGGATAGACGGTGCCCTTAAGGCCTCGCTCTTTAGTTGTTGCAGTGGTTCCGAAAATATTTTCTTAACGGAAATTAATACACATCAAAAATTCATTCTTACAGTTTATACACTATGTATCATCGTTTGCATCTGAATATTTCTGGTGCAATACACCAAACAGATTTTCAGAATTTGCCCCTGAAATATCACATATTTTGTTGTCAAAATAAGCCGAAACGAAGCAAAATAGTTTTTTGCTAGCAAACGGTACATTTTTAAAAACGCTCTGACAAAATTGTGTATCGTATGACTGTACCCACTCTAAATTTGTTTTCTTCAAATCGTTTGGTTAAATATATTCGAGTTATTTGCAATTGTTGGAAATAAATGAAAGATCACGGCCTTAAGAGTCCTATGCAGCTAGTTCTTGAGCATTGATGCAGCGTCTTAGGAAAAAGCTTTTATAAGAGACCCTACTGAACGTGCGTCTGACATCTTTATCTACGAAAAGATATCACTTTTCAAACTATGCTTCTCTGTTTTCATTCTTCAGCTACAGGGGCGTCATTACAGGTTTTTCTTGGGGAGGGGGGGGGGGCTGTATTTTACTTTTCGGCGACAGTGACCGCGTTGCATCTTTTTTTATTAAATCAGCATGTAGAATTAGAAACATTAATAATTAAACTTCAGGTTTATGTGCTTAAGTTAGCATCATTTAAATAACAAAATACAAAAAAAAGATATATCTTTTATACACTTAAAATTGCCACCCCCCCCCCCCCGCACCACTTAAATAACACCCCTGTTCAGCTATGATGCTTATAAACATGGTTTTGGGGCACTTAAATGCGGCAAAAAAAAAGGCTCTTCAGACTGAAGACGTAAGACGAAAATAGAGAAGCACGTGTTGAACTTTACTACGAACTTTCCATAAATTAAATTATAGGGTCATCGCTCGAAGACCCATAGTATAAGGCCAACGATGGAGACACTGCACGGTGTTTTCACTCTCCGCGCATAAAGGCGACAATTTTGTTGACACACAAGCTAATCTAGCTCTTATTGCCTGCATGTTTCTGTACCATGAGACGCAGCATCTAGCGCTTGCTGCAGGCGCGGTTTTAGTCGCCATACTGAATTAATTTATACTTCGTTTACTGAACAAAAAAACTTCACCCTGAATAATGAAACTGTCGGCTAGAAGGTCGTCTATAAAAAAAAAAACAGAAACATTAAAGAATTTGTGTATTTAAAACAATTCTGAAAATTAAATCTGAAAATTTTAAAAATATTGACTAATTTTTAAGAAATACAAAAATATTTTCTTTTCAGTTTTTATTTGGGAGACATTGTAGTCTACAACATTGTTATTCAGTGTGTATTTCCGTTAAGTGATGTGGAATGCAAGTAGAATTTAGCATGGCCTAGTTGGGAACAATCCCAGTATTCACTTGGAGGAGACTTGAGAAACCATAGTATAGGTCGTCCGGGATAAAGAGAGAACTACAAATTTAACCTATGAAAAATATCACTAGCCGTTACTGTATATAATTCAACATTAACTATAGTTGCCTTACTGCTTATGTGGTTGGTAGCGAATTACCGATCATAGTTCCGTGTGTTTTCCAACTTAAATACATCGATACACAAATAAAATCAACTGAAATCGACATGCTTGTATTTTATATAACTAATAAACTTTTCTTAAGAAAATGTAAAGGTTCGTATCGACTGCACAAATAATCTTACACTCGCAAACATCAAGTGACGTGTCCAGAGAGGTTAGACATTTCCCGTCGTTAGCCGTTACGTGCGGAAAGATACGGATTGGCTGAAAATAGAATTTTAGCCTTTTTTTTAATGCTCACCTTTTTCCCGAAAAAGTATATTAGCCGAAATCAGCACGACTGGAACTGGAACTTCGTTGAACGTTTAATTATACTTCAGGTTAGAAAGAAAACGTGTCATATTTTTTGGAGAGTTTGGTACAGGCAAAATTTCAGCCGCTAGTTGACTGCTATCGCTAAAAGGGTGTAATAAAATACGAAACCGTGGTAAAATTATATTCAACGAGACTTGGCGAAGACAGAAGTAATTAAATTTAATTCTGAAGTGGAAAACAAACCAATTCCGGATTTATAATTATCATCTTCGCATAAATGTATATTAACGGAAGTTCTGACATTGGTCAGTTTACATATCTAACCGTTACCAGCACAACAAGTGGGAGAAACTGTCGCTTGACAAACTTTTGAAATGGATTTTTCTAACTTATAGTAGAATTGACCTTAATTGGATGGTGTTATGTATCGACAGACTGTGTGGCAATTTTAACATATCATTGAAAGTTGCTTTAATTTTTCGAACTTACAACTGTCTTACAAAAGGTAAATTAGTATTATAAATCCAAAATGTATAACCACGTGTTATATGAGTATAATTATTTTTATATGACCGTTTCAAAGCAGTAAAATATTTCATACTTAATACCGAACTAGTAGAGCAAGTGATTTTTGGTGAAAAGATTTTTGCAATATTTAGTTTCTATGTAATACTTGCACATCCGCAACTATGCGACATGATTATTGGTAGAATGTATTAGAGCAGAGGCGATGCTCATTTGACTGAGCCAATCAGAGCATAGTTAAGGCAACACCACACATATGTGACTTGCGTGTAGAACCCAGCAACGTTGACAGTTAAAAACATCCAATCACTGAGCATATAACAGAACTGCATAATGTACATAGTAAACAAAATTTTTAAAAACTATTTTTGTACGTACTTTTACAAAAATTTATTTTTGTAAAATTTACAAAAATATTGTACTTTTACAAATTTATTTGTATATTTACAAACATTTCTGTAAATCAACAAATACATTTTGTATATTTACAGCTAACATCTAGTTCATTTAACAAATTTTTTTTTGTAAATGTACGAAATGATTTGTAAAATGTGACAGGTCTCGTAGGTTATTTTCTTCAAAGCGAAACATTTTCTCATTAACATTTATTTTACCAGTTCCCAAAGGTGTTTACGTATTCTGTAACTGCTTTAATAGGTTTCTGACATCTTACTTTTATTACACGACTGATAATGTTCTGGTATTAGTTTACAAGATTTCCCTTGTAAATGTATAATTATTTTTGCTGTGTGCACATAAGGCATTGAAACAAATTGTTGCAAAATTCTTTTCACCAAAAACCATTGGCTCTACGAACCAGCAATTGATAGTCTATTCATGCGCAACAACTTTCAGCTGCGGTGTCGTCAGGAAGGTGAGGTGAGGTGAGTGTTTTCAGAACAGCACTAGCTGGCTGGATGAATACCTACGTGCAGGATCACACGTTGCAGTATGACCTTAGTATGCAACCACTCCCTCCGCAGCTAGTCTGTATTTACTGTAGTGTCGAGACCTTGTAACAGCGACTGTGCACTGGCGAGCTAGATGCGCGGTTGGGAAAGGTTAAGGTAACTCTGGAAGAAGATGCCAGTAATACAAGGTCTTTTAAGTTTCCTTCATTACTATTTAATTTTTTTTGAATAAAAATTATAGTTAGAGACCCCTAATTTTCGCGAGAATAATTTTGCCTCACTTTGTTTCAGTACCTTACGTGCACAACTGCATTTCTGCTTCATGGTTATTGGCAGCGTGTCTTTGTGAATTCGTATCTCATTTGACTGACCCAATTACAATATCGTTCCTGCAACAACACACGTCTGTGATTTGCCGGTAGAATACCAAGGCTCGTGACAGTTAAAATATCCAGTCACTGACCACAAGCAGAACTACAGATGTGGACATAAGGCACCGAGACAAAGTGGGGTAAAATTCTTTTCGTGAAAAACAAAACCTATAGTTCATTACTATAGACAGGAAAATTTCGCTAATTTAATTACATATACATACTCAAGCCACAGACTAGGTAGTCATACAAACGCGAAATGACGAGGTAACTCATTTGGTACGGGTGAACTTCGCCGCTAATTGGCTGCCCGCAAGGCCGGATTTACAGCTCGACCCGTTAGGCCCCGGCCTAGGGCGCAGTTTTTACAAGGGTGCACTGAAGAAACAAAATATTATTCCTTTTGTTTGTATACAATATAATGTAATGCATTTATCAGCACTGCTTACAGGAATACCAATATGGCGACCAGAGAAAAATTAATATGCTTACTTATTACATTATTGCTATTGATATTACTCCAAAGCAAGTGGGTAAATGTGGTGGGGGGGGGGGAAGTTGCGAAGTTTTTACTGGTAAAAGGACGAGAGAAGGTAATGAGGGAGGAGAAGGTTGGCTACAAATGCTCTGTATCTCACGGGCCTATGGCGTCTAGGTACATAAATCCACCCTTGATGCCCGAGCTTGTTGGTATAAGCCCCGTGTGTGTTTGGCTCCTGCATGTTACTACGCGTTTCCTACTGGCCTGGCTGCCGGCTAGCAGGGCAGCAACCTTATGTTGATTGGTGGTAGGTGTTTCCGCCATGTTGCTGGCCAGGGAAGCCGTATTACTGGAGTGAGTTCGCTGTCCTACCAGCTATTTCACTTCTGTATTACTAAATATTCTGTGCTCAAGCCCCGACCATTTGTCAACTAGCTGCTACTCAGTGGAACAGCAGACAATGAACGAATAGACGGGGCTTGAGTGTTCATAGTACAATGGAGTCTAGCAAGCGGTTCATTGAATTCGCGAACTTTTCCTGTCTGTACTCATTACCGTCTTAAACAATTAAAAAAATATATTTGTTGAGGTCCAAAACGAAAACATATTTCGTGGTGGCCACACGATTGTTTTTTATGCTGCGATAGACTATCGTGTAAACAGTAAACTTCTCCTAAACTGCCAAAATTAACTGATGTGTATCGGAGTGTACCCGTGAACTTATGTCTCGGGAGAATAAAAGTGGTTCTTTGTTCGATACTGATCGGGGAACTTCGGCAGGGTTCGTGCCACCCCCCCCCTTCCCCCTTCTTAAACTACGCAGCTTCTTTACCCGTCTCCTGTGACAGGTTAGGTTAGTGAGCATTGAGCCTGTAAAAGATATATTTTTATATTGGTGCCAAACACTGTTCAACTTTTACACATAACTCCTCCCACCCCTCCAAAAAAACTTTAGACCCCATACATTTTACATAAACACTCAATAAAAATCATAAAATGGCCGCTGCGGTGTAGCCAAAATAACAAAAAGGGCAATAAACTTTTAAAATAAAAATTACAGGACCTGAGAGTCAGTGTATCAATGTATTTTATGACGCATTTGAATAAAGTTAGTTATGAAAATTTCAGTATTAGCCACAACTCAAAGTTATGCTAAACATTACACATTTTCATAAATATAATGGCCACTTTGTGACTTTGATGAATTATTATGCAAAACCACGGCCGTAGAAGAACAGGTCTGAACACTCGCCTGGAAACTTAACCCCCTCGTTGTTTGGCTGCAGTTCGTCAGGTTCACGACACTGATCTACGTCTTTGACGCTGCAGTCAGGGCGGTCGGTCTCAAACTCTGCCCACTTCCCTCCCCTCCCCCCTCAGATAAACAATGTATCAAAACGTATTTTTTATCAATTTATGAAATACTTTCTTCGCTCACAATTTTAAAGCATGGCTCCAGCAACCGTTATTTACTTTATAATGTTAACAATGGAAAAAAGTGGGCGGAGTTTGAGTCCGACCGCCCGGATTACAGCGCCAAAAAGTACAACATTATCGGTAACTTGACGAACAACAGCCAAACAACGAGGTCAAGCAAAATACATTAGTAGATAGGCGAGTGTCCAAACCTGCACTTCTACGACCGTATGCAAAACAATGTGGACTAGTTTTTTTTTTTTTTTTTAATTGAAATGTTAGTTGATGTGTAAAACTTGAACAGTATTAGGCACAAATATCAAATAATGAATTTTTACGGGACCGAAGAAAGTCCTTAAATAACAAAAAATTATGTTCGCTTAGTAAAAGGACCATTTTGTTAGGTTACGGAACTGTATTATTTGTTATTGCATTTCCCAGATGTACACAACCGTCATTCGACTAAGAGGACATCATTTTCTGGCATTTAAACTACCCTGAACTGCCACATATGACGTGGTAATGAAGGGGAAGGGTCTGTGAAGAACCAATAGTACAGGTCGTTCCGAATAATGTGAGTACTAAAAATATAACCTTTGAAAAAATATCACCAGCCGTTACTGCATATAAATAAACGTCAACAATAGTTACTTTACTACTTGTAAGGTTGGCAGCGATTTGCTGAATGTAGTTCCATGTATTATCCTATATAAATACAAACATACAGAAATATAATCAACAGAGATCGACGTATTGGTATTTTATATCATGAATAAACTTATGTAACTATGTAGGTTCCTACCGACAGAGGTTAGACATTTCCCGTCGTTAGCTGTTAGGCGCGGAAAGATACGAATAGGCTGAAAATAGAAATTTAGCAGGGCTTTTGTGAGTGCTCACTTAATTCTGAACAGACTGTACTATGGTGCAGAACGGGGCGAGTGCGGGGCATGGAGGTATTAGTCTATGGAGTGGAAGCCTTTGAGCAAATTTGAAGCCGGCCAACATACGATGTTTAAAGACAAGGATAGAGCTAGTGGTGGCAAAAATATGTAAACATAGCATTGAGCTGAATGAAATATGTGCAGTTCTTGGCCTTACAAACATATTCGATCGTTGCGGAGGATTATCTTTGTACAGGTAAGAAACTTTTATTTAAATTCATCAAGTTTATAAAGTACACACACACAGCGAAAGCTAATTCTGTTTTTTTTTTTTTTATTTCTGAAGCAATTGTAAACTGTTGTGTACGATTCAAATAGAGAATTTGAGTGAATTAAAAAAAAACATAATTACATTGCTTTCTGCTATTGTTTTGCCACCCAAAATATGGCGACTCATGAAAAATAACGTCCTGAGCATGCGCAGTTCGAAAATGTTCGAAAATGAAGGGGCTTTACACGATTACCATAGAAATGTACGGCAGATGCCACTCCATAGACTAACACCTCCATGGTGCGGGGTGGCGGTCCGAATCCTGCCGAAGTTCACCGATCAGTGCCGAACAAAGAACCACACTTCCACACTCCCGACGAGACGCAAGTTAACCGCCTGACTGACTATTAAAAACTGCTCACGTGTCTCGACGGAACGTATCTCGGAGATGGATAGGTATTGCGCGCTCAAGGTCGGGTTGACGAGAGAGAAGAGATCAGCAAGAGGAATGGGTGTTGGTAGAGGAAGGCCAGACAGGAAGGAGGGGGGTAGTTTTCTACGACGGCACTGACCTGCTTACTACGGCGGGAATTGCGTGACGAGGCAGTTGCCAAATCCCAGCTAATTACCCGCGGCACGTAATAAGCGAGCGCATTTCTTTCCCCGTCATTACTTTATTTTTTGTGCCATGTTTATTATTTTTTATGCGTAGAGCTTAGATTATTCCCCATACGTTTATCAATTAAAATAACACAAAGTTGAAACTATGTTTCTATAATTTTAATCGTGCAGCACATTTACTATAAACGTGACTTTGGAGCACGGTCGTAGAAGAACAGGTCTGGACACTCGCCTATCTAACAATGTATTTTGCTTGACCCCCTCGTTGTTTGGCTGTAGTTCGTCAAGTTACCGAGAATGTCGTACTTTTTGGCGCTGTAATCCGGGCGGTCGGAATCAAACTCCGCCCACATTTTCCCATTATTAACATTATTAAGTCAATAAAGATTTGTGGAGCCATGATTTTAAATTGTGAGCGAAGGAAGTATTTCATAAATTGATAAAAAATTACGTTCTGATAAATTGTTTATCTTAGTGGGAGGGAAGTGGGCGGAGTTTGAGCTCGACCGCCCGGATTACAGCGCCAAAAATGTATAGAATTATCGGGACTTTGTGAACTGCAGCCAAACAACAAAGGGTCAAGTTTCCAGGCGAGTGTCCAGACCTGTTCTTCTACGGCCGTGACTTTGGAGCCTCCCGAAATGGCTAAAAACTGCATTTTTTTCTCAGACAGAAAATTTCGCCCAGATGCGTAGAAGACAACAGTAGAAGCATGCGTTGAATGTAACATTCTTGTATAACGTATTTGGTTACTACGAACATTCCATACAAATATAATTAGGGTCACCGCAAAACAGTAGAAGTCCCATACATAAAACAGTAAAATCTCATAAATAAAACAGTGAAAGTCTCATAGACAAAACACTAAAAGTCCCATAGACAAAACACTAAAAGTCCCATGGACATAACACTGAAAGTCTCATAGATAAAACATTGGAAGTCTCAAACATAAAAGAGTGAAAGTCTCACAGATAAAACACTAAAAGTCTCACAGATAAAACACTAAAAGTCTCACAGATAAAACACTAAAAGTCTCACAGATAAAACACAAAGTCCCATAGACAAAACACTAAAAGTCCCATAGACAAAACAATAAAAGTCCCATAGACAAAACACTAAAAGTCCCATAGACATAACACTGAAAGTCTCATAGATAAAACATTGGAAGTCTCAAACATAAAAGAGTGAAAGTCTTGTAGATAAAACACTAAAAGTCCCGTAGGTAAAACAGTAAAAGTCTCGCAGATAAAATAGTAAATCGAGAACACTGCACGTCAGTTTGGCGCGCTGTGAATGGAAGCAAACAGGTTACCGTTGAGTGAGGCAACTCTAAGATGAACCTTCGCTTCCCAATAAACGCAGACAATCACAACCTGTAGATAGGCCGATTAAACTTCTAACAGGTTGTGAACACGTCCTCCTGTTTTTCACGAGAAAAAAGATCATGGCAAGTTGTCGTTGAATACACTGTGTCTCGCAACCATCCCCGTGACGATTTTATGACTGCTACCCGTTCACGCTACTGCTCTCGACTACAGCCGTTCATCTTGAGAGGAACGCAGTCCTCATTGGTCCAGTTAACTAGCAAAACTGTTGTCCCAACACGCGTGGCCAATCGTTAACTAAAACCTGATTTCAGAAATAATACACAAAAAAGCAGCGTCATGTGCTCAAATCTTTTCGCGAAAGAATGCCTACGAAGCCGAAAAGTCCGTTGCAACAAAAATATATTTATACAGAATAGTATTAAATTATAACACCTAGCTGAGTGTTTTTAAGTAGGCGAAGATTTTCCAACTCGGAGTATCTATCGTCGAGTTTTAAGGCGCTTTGTTTGTCGTACTGAACGTAGATAGGAATAGGGCCTTAGCAAGGCTACTGACGTCCTTGGGCATCGAAATTGTTAGAGGCCCCTAATAACAGTTTAAAACTTGTAAGAAGAAATATTTTTGCGACTCAGGGCCGCCCACACGGAGGGGCAAATGGGGCAAATTGCCCCACACCCCCAATTGCAAGAGCCCCTAAATCCTAAATTCAAATATATTTATTAATTTTTTATTAAAAATTAATTTCCCTAAAACCATTTTGCTCCAGACCCCTAAAATTCCCTGGGCGGCCTTGTTCCGACTACTTTCGAAATTACTGTTACCGTTATTGGATGTAGTTATGCAGAATGGAACCAATCCACAAAGTAATTAGTTTGTAGATAACCACACCAAGTAGAAGAAGGTACGAAGTATATCCTAGACAAAGATCAAGTATTAAATCATAATATTTGAATAAAAATATGAGGCAAGATAAAGTGGGTTCTACAATGTTTATATGGACACAGTAGAATTTGACCTTGAATATCTCCGCTTCGGCAATTTGTGGATTGGTTCCCTTCTGCATAACACCATCCAGTTATCAATTGCATAAACAACATTGTGAAGTATGTTTCAAATACTTCCTGCAATATAAACAAACAGTTAACACAGGCGTATTTAACAGCTGGAAAATGTAAGAATGTTACTTTTTTTTTCCAGAGTTTAGGGCAAGCGGCCGGAACCCCTTTTTGTCCCCGTCCCCCTTTATTGCTGAGGCCCAGACGAGGAAAATATCAAAGCGTATGTCGTGGCGTGAGCGCTTCGAGCCTCAGCGATGACAGCAGATGTGTACTGAATAGTAACGTTCTTGTAACATAGCGCTAAGCGTTGACTTCGTGACTTACACGTTAGCAGGATCTCCTCATATTTGCATCAACTGTCGAGGCTGTGTGCCTTACATGCCTTCAACAATGCCCCGTCACACTGTGTTTCTCTCCGACTGGCAACCGCTTGTCATGAACGTCACGAAAGATTATGTTATGTCTTTCAACTCTCAAAATAACGTCCCTTGGTACAGCGACAGTTTAAAAACAAGATTCTTACAGTATATATAAAACTAAATGGCACGTGGAAGCAAAGTGCAAATTTTCTCGTCTAAACTTTTCGTTAGCGAGTGCGCTTGCAACGAATTATTGCAGCAATAAACATGGCTTTAAATTGCAACAAGTGAACATTTTTAAACTTAGTTCGTTGCATGTTTCTAGAGTAGTTCCACATGAATCCTGTGAATAATTTTCAGATATAACATGTGGAAAATTCGTTTTTAGCCATTTTGAGGGACTCTGAAATGATTTGTCTAACTGACGTGATGCATTGAAAACTACCTTTCCGTCATCGCTTGAAGTGTACTTTATTTTCATGAATTGTCACAATGGATACAAATGGAATGGTTTCGTAAAAAAGAAATGTATTTACGAAAATACAGCGACGCAATTTTAACGCCTGGTAGGCGGCAGCGCCGGCGCGGTCTACCATAATTTTCATCACAATTTTTGTATGTTTAAATTGTATCAGATATTTTTATTCTTTTTTTAGACACAAAATGTGATTAAATTAGGCTCTTATGAAATTCTATCTCTAATAGTTTTCGCGTAATGGCTTGTTAAAATCATATTTTGCTCGTTTCTGTTTTAAGGACTACACTAAAACCAACTGATATACCAAAATGAAAAAAATCACAGTGGATAATGACATTGCAGGCTACAATGTCATGCTCATAAAAATAAAGAATAAACATTATTGATTTTAAAAAATGCTGAAACTGAAAATAAAAATTTAAAAATTCAATAGTTTTTTTACAATACAAACAATTTTATTCTTTATTTTTATGAGAATGACATTGTAGCCTGCAATGTCTTTATCCACTGTGATTTTTTTCAGTTTGGCATCTGTTGGTTTTAGTGTAGTCCTTAAAACGGAAACATGCAAAATATTATTTTAACAATCCACTACGCGAAAACTATGAGAGATAAAAAAATTTCGTAAGAGCCAAATTTAGTCACATTTTGTTTCTAAAATAAGAAAAAAAATATCTGGTACAAATAAAAATAAAAAAATTTGTAATGAAAATTGCGGTATACCACGCCCTTACGGAGTAAAGACTTTACTTGGAGAGCTCAGAGTGGAAAAAACGGGGGTGGGGTTGGAGTCAGTGGAGGTCATTCCAGCTTAGTAGTCCTGTCTTCTCCGAGGCAACAACCAATACTTTTGTTTTCATTAGTTGTAAATTGTTGTACAACATTTAAGTAAAATAGAGGGGAATGTGGAAACGTGCGAGCGTGCACGAATGAGTACAGGACAATAGTTTATAGAACTGTAGGAGAAGTAAGCGTATCTTCCTGTAACGCCGAGGACTAGAGTGTTGTACGAGATAGTGAAGAGTTTTATTGGTCAGTTGCGAGTGAAAACAACCACTTGGGCCACTTGGTCGACTTATGAAGGCATCGTCGGTCTTTGCCGGTCTTTATAACTAGAATAAGGGCGAGAATCAAATAACTTTTAAAGAATTAAGGTCGCTGCCCTGATGTGTGTAATGACAGGAAAATACACGCTAAACTGTATTCGTTAGCGCTTAGTAACTATAGAACATACATATGAACTATATTGCGCATAAACCGACTATGCGTCAATCGTTAATGGTGTATAAAATATTCTTCACCTTTGAAACTGCCTTACAAAAATATTCTAATATTACATTCCGTTATGATAAATATTTCCTTAAAAATATTCTAATATTATATACTGTCATTATTAATATTTACTTAATATGACTAAAATGCGTTTTGTAAGAATGTATCAATTCTGAAAATAAAACAATTAAAACATATTTCACTGATATCTAAAAATTGACACATAGTCAGTTCATGCACAACACCGTCCATATATGCCTATGCCACCACTGACCTACGTGTTCATCTCGGCTGACATTGCTATAGGATCTATTATGGCGTTTTTAATACCCTGAAAACTATGGAAGTAATAAGCATTTTCGTTATCAAAAATCAGTCAAAAACATCTCATAAATTTTTCAACATTTTTGTTTTCGTCTTTTCACTGCAGAAAATAGTTTTTGTCGGAAAGCGACAGAATAAAAAATGACGAAGCACAACCCAGTATAATGTAACACGTATAGGCTTACCTACATCCTTGTTCACGCTAGGGCATTCAAGTAGGCGGGTCATCGAAAAATTCAATTGTTTTAATAATTTTTATACTTGTACGAGGTATGGTTTGTTTCTTAAGCAAACAGTGGGATAATTTTTACTGAAATCAAATTTTTAAGACTTCATAGTTCCTGTATAATGGCATGTCGGAAATCCAAACTTGTGTAGAACGGTTTTATGTATAATACATACTGTATAACGTTACGTTAGGACATGTATAAAAACAGCATTTTGTTAAAAAAAACACTGAATTTGAAAGAAAAATGGCGATTTTTCTGAACGTGAAACAGAGCTACAGATGTGCATGTAAGCCACAGAGAATTTCGTACAAAATTCTTTAAAAAAAAAAAAAAAAAAAAAAAAAAACAGTGGATCAACGCTATATATTACTCCCTCTACTATAACTTAACGAAAAAAATTGAAATCACATTTTTGAGTTACTGCTGTTGTAAGTTATCGCAACAAAAACTGAATCTTTTGAAGTTGTATGCATCGTCATCCACGCTGAGGAGAACCTCAAACGAGTGGATCGGTAGTCAACAGTTAGTTAATATCTATTGTTAGCAGGGAAACCAAACACTTTAATTATTTAATCAAAACTGGCCCTCGTGAAAGGGAAATCTCACTGACGAGTGAAATTATTGTGTCACAGGCAGTGAGAGTCGATCGTCAGACTTGATGCCCCATGTTGGGCGCCAACTTTTGGAGCGGCTAGCTTATTTATCGCCTTTCAGGGGGACTGTCACACGACTGCACAATATCCACCGTTACAGTTATTTTAGTATTATTTCAATAACCACAGCTTTCAGCCATATTTTCACAGAAAAATAACTGAGATGTCTCCAGACACTTACAGAATATTACAAGCACTGTATTCATTTGTAGATACCAGCAACCTTCGTGTTGTTATCTGTAGGGACTAGAACATTTCGTGAATTCAATGACCTGTAGACTAGAATCCATTGTACTATACGTACTCACGACCCGACAATTCGTTCATTGTCTGCTATTCCACAGAGTAGCAGCTAGTGGACAAACAGTCGGGGCTTGAGTATGTATAGTGCAATGGATTCTAGCCTAGGTCATTGAATTCGCGGAATTATAGTACATTGAATTCGCGGAATTTTCCAGTCCCTAGTTATCTGACATCGAAGAAAATGTACGCTCACACTACTTTTCCGTTGGCTGACTCTTTGTTTGGTACGCCTGAAGGACGTTTTCAACCATTGATACATGGTCAAATGTAAAATGCCCACTAACAAGCAATGAAGGCAGACAAAGTTACGAAGATCCGGGGCCATTTACATCACGGAGACTGCTTAGATGTGTGTAGGCTAGTGAATTATATTATATTACCTACACTGTGAACAATTTTCTCCGTCAATTTACGGAATTACCGGTAAGAATTTCTCCGGATACCTCCGTGAATTCACGGAAACTTATTTCCTAATCCAAAAGAAGTTTCTGTAAAACAGTTTCAACACACGGAACTGAGCCATACTTACATTTATATAATGCTACGATTGCATTTCTACAGATTTGCAGATTTACCGGTGATGTTATTAAAATATATCCGTAATATTTACAGCTATCTAACCCATACATTTACGATTTTTTTTTCCGTGCAAGTGTCCGCAGACTTACGGACATATTGCGTATGATTCCGTAGTTTATATTTACTATAAACATTTCCGTATTTTACTTTTACGGACACTATTTCCGTTTATTAACGATACATTTCCGTTAAAATTTATAAAGAAGTACATAAGAGTATTTCGAGTGATACCAAATGCCAGCGGAATTTTTGGTATGTTACTAAGGAGTACTAAACAACAGTTGATAAAAACTCTTACAAACATAAGGTGGCACTGTTAAAAAAATTTACGTTGTTTTACGGAGAAATGATGGTAAAAAATTCTCCAGAAGTGTCCGTTAATTTACGGAAGGCAATTAGCTTCATTTATGGGAACTCATATATTTATGAGACTTCATTATGATACAGGCACAATAATGCGTACGGTTATATTTTTAGTTTACTCTCGCAGTTTTACATATGTTTAATTAATGAAACGCAATTATGTATAACTGTGTAACAAAATAATGTTTTCGTTAATTAAACAGATATTTCCGTAAAATTGTCCGGAAATTCACGGAAATTTTTAAAAATGTAATATGCTAAATTTACAGGTCCTTATTCATTAGCACAGCAACGATTTTAAGGCGAAAAATTTTTGCTACATTTGGTTTCACTGCATTATGTGCATATCTGTAACTCTGCTATATCGTCTGTGATTGGATGATTTTACTCTCACTTGCTTTGGCAAATTACATACGTACTGAGTCATAATAAGCTTATTCTGATTGGTGCAATCAAATGCGAGACGTGTATGAACAAAGACACGCTGCTAATAACCATGAAGCACAGCTGCAGATGTGCACGTGAGACACTGAAACAAAGTGAGGCAGAAATATTTTAGCGACAAAATCGTGTCGCTATTCATTAGTCACATAGAAATGTTTACACTAACTAACGACGAGAGACAGAAATTGGCTGGTGTAGAACTCTAGCATGGTCTTTAAACTCGCTTTGATTATGTAGCCTATGCAAAAAAAAAAGTATAGTCGACTGAACGTGTTGGTGTTGGAAACTTTCTTCGACGTTTCCCTTACTGGACAACTTTCTCCTAGTTACGGCAATACTTTAACGCACAACTTGCTACATATGCAAAATAAGTGGTGTAATTATGAATAGTTACCGTTATGGGTTTATTCCAATTAACTTCCCACGCCTACAGCTGCCGTCATGCCACCGCAGATGCGTGCGGTTTCCTCGGCAGACCTGTGACAAGTTGCATCGCCTCAAGCGAGCTCTTGTGTAACTATGTCTGGTTTATTTGTGACGTGTAGGAGTTTCTTCATCGGGACCGTTAACCGCGGATGAGAAGGACGTCTGATTCCATGAAACGGTTACATTAAGTCACGAAGTTACCCTTCAAAATTTCAGCTTGAGGAGGTCAAACTGTACGGTTTTCAAGCGTCCAATAATTCACGAGACCGACTTCCCGATCAACTCCGGGTTAACCGGTTAGAGGACAGGGTAATCTGCTGAAATACTCAGCTTTGTATAACTTCAGTAGTACTTCACTGCTACTGATGAGCAACAAACGTTTAAATTTTGCGATATATGTCACAATGCAAGACATTTTTTAGTTCTAAAATGGACCTCAGATGTCCATTTAATCATTTTTACTGTAAATGTTGTCCCTCATTGCCACACATTAACAGTTATTGCTAGTAACCTGAAGAATACACACATGTGTGTGTAGTGTTAGCTGACTTGCAGCTCTACATGTAAGTTACGTAAATTGGAAGACCATTTAAGAGCGCGGTATACAGCAACTTTCATCACAATGTTTTTATTTTTGTATTTGCACCATATTTTTTTCTTGTTTTAGACACCAAAAATCACTTAATTTTGCTGTTATAAATTTTTTTGTCTCGCATAGTTTTTGCGAGACGGCTCGTTAAGGCTCCGTTTCAGTCGTCATACTGAATATTATTATTTTTCTCTTCTTTGGAATTCTTAAAAGAAAATATATGCGATTGTACCTCGATTTCTGTTTACATTTCGCTACAGTTAAGACTTTGCTATTTATCTGTTAACATATAATCACGCCGCAATTTGTGTGGTAAATTGTTTTATACCGACAATTTGCCCGCCTGATTACAGCCTAATTATACATTACTAACTCGATTGCCATTCTTGTACTGTAGCTCAAGGTAAATATGATTTGAGGTACAGTCGCAGATTTAACATTTTTCTTCTCAGAATTCCAAATTATATAAAAATAATAAATTTCAATATGGCGACTGAAACCGAGCCTTAAAGCCAAAATTTGCATATTTCCATTTTAGGACGACACGAAAACCTAATCACCAAACTGAAAAAAAAAATTCAGAATGAATAACGATGTTGTAGGCTACAAGTTCAGCTATGATAACCACAAAATAAAATAATTTTTTATTATTAAATGTTTTATATACTTTATTTTAAATGAAAGCATTTTTATTTAAATGCAAAACGTTTTTATTTTTTGTTTTTATGTATGTGAAATTGTAGCCTGCGATGTCTTTATCCATTGTGAAATTTTTTCAGTTTGGAGTCAAGTTGGTTTTAGTGTCGTCCTTAAAACGAAAACATGCAAATTTTGACTTTAACAAGCCATTACGCGACAAGCCATTACGCGAACACTATGAGAGATAAAAAAATTTTAATAAGAGCAAAATTTAGACACATTTTGTGTCTAAAATAAGAAAAAATACCTGCAACAAATAAAAAAAATTAAAAGATGGTCATGAAAATTGCTGTATACCTAGACTTCTGATCTTGTGAACTCGCAAACCAGTGCTACACGTGAAAGTATGGTACTTGGGAGCCGGTTATTTATCGCGGGAAAACTTGACTGTTTGCTAGGTTTCAATATCCAGCATGCCGGATGCTTTCTTTATTCTCAGATGGCGCAAAATCACGAGAATCTTTTCAGCCAGGGTATTCTTCAAACCAGTGTCTCATCATGCACCTTGTTCGATTGCAAAACTGATGTGTGACAGGATCTATCCTTTCACAGACGAATCACAGACGTTCCGTCGTTACGAAAATGAATGTATTCGAGTAAAGACCGCAGGTAATAGGTTCACTACAACCGAATGTTCACAATAACCGAGTTTACTACAAGAAGAGATGACTGTAGCTTGTCGCTCTGATTTATCCTTTCACCTCAATTATCTACACGAAGTTTCGTTCTCTTCGCTGACACATGTTGAAATCGAGAGCACGTCGCTCGTACATCCAGCTCAAGGCAAGCAGGGTGCAAGAACGCGCATATCGACTTGCAACTCGAAGAAGAGATGTATAGGAGAAAAAGGTCGATACAACTTTATTAACTCATTGTAATCAACGTCAATAGACATCTGAAATTGTAAGATCAGGTCAGCCCTACTTCATAAATTATTAAAACGCTGAATGCGTCGGTGCCGTTAATGTCAATCAACTTGGTTTTCATGTTAGTTAATTCTGGAGTGAAATACAAAGATCTTGGCCAGTTAAGGGTTCCAATAATCTACCATTCGACTATAGAGTTTAAATGGGAAATCACTATTATGCTAACAATTTTAAAGCTAACGCTTTCAAACTAAATGTAATCAACGGAAAATTTCCTAAAAAATACGTTTACATGAGAAACTTGCGTGTTTATTTTTGTTGTTTGCAAGTTGTTGCCCACCGCTTCGTTCGCTTGGTCTTCAATTTAATGCTTCTTTGATTCGTGCATTAGTTCAGTCTAATTACTCCAGATCATCTTAAGCAGCCCAATTCATATGGAGGCTTTATTTAATTTTCAATGTATTTGCAAAAACTAATTTTTCCACAATTTTTTTTAATATACTGTGTGTGTATACATGAAAGTTTATGCCAAAACTTTTTGGCGCTTCAAATTTCATATAGGCCTAAGTAATAATATTTAAACTGATAATAACATTAAAATTTACAAATTACACGTTATTTAAATATTTTGTTAAAAATTTGTGAATTTTTTTAAAATTCAAAATAGTGTAGTATGGCAGATTGAATTTAAGTTTTATACATAATATGTATGACATTTATTATTATTACTGTTACAATCATAGAAGTGAGAGTGTCAATAATCATGCTGAATTTTTCTCAGTTTCTCCTTTAATCAAATTTTGAGAAGATTTATTTAGAAATATTACAACAAAGCTAATTGCCTTATTTAGAAATATTACAATAGGTCTAACTGCCTTAACTTCCAGTACACACATTGTATACGAAATATTAAAGCCCAATAGTGAAATAATTACGACGGTACGAAATTTGAGATAGTTCTCTCTCACAGTGTAACAAAAATTAAAAATAAAAAAAAAAAAAAAAAACTCCTAGTACCAAATATAATGTCTCCATTAAGAGACATTGCCTGTTATTCGTCAAGGCACTTACTTTATTATACAAAAATAAAATACTTCAATAAATGAGGGTACAGCATCACGTGCCATATTAGTTTACTTGATTGTCTACTTTTGGGCAATTCTGAGAAGAAAAATGTAGAATGTGTGATTATAGCGTGAATTCAATTACCTTGCGCTACAATACAAGCTCTGCGGTGTACCTTTTAAAGCGTATTTAGGCCGAAATCAGTGTGACCAATTAACAATATTAAAAAAAATTGTTGGACTGATTGCGACCTAAACACAAGTGACGAGTTCAACTATATACGATGTAGCGCAAGGTAAAGATAATTTGCTCTATACTATAGTGCCAAATTTCACATTTTCCCCTCTAAGATTTAAAAAAGAAAAAATAACAACTGAAAAAAATCAGATATGGCGACTGGTGTCGATAGGTAAGTTCGAGTCCAGCAAACATGGTTCGCCGACACCTACTGTATATTCGCGTTCAAGAGAGAGCGCGCGAAGAGCATGCACGTGATCGGAGGTGAGGTCTATCAATGAAAACACGCAGTGTTCACGTGATTGCAGCTTGTAATCAGGGGTGTCCGGGATGCTCGCCACGTGTAGTGGCAGACAGGCATCGAGAGTAGAATGCCATGCACGAATTTGTGGTATTGAGGCGAGTATGAACACATACAGTCGTGGGAACCTATGAGTGTGAATGAGATAGGCATGAAGAATCCCGAGAAGTCTCGTCCAGTACGATACGCAATGCAGAAATCCGGGTATAAAACCCTATTTCTCAGGTAGACGATAATGTCGTACCAATGTACTATGGAAGAAATGTAAACTAATCGACACTAATATTGACATACACATTCTAACTATGAACCCGTAAAATATTGTTTTAAATACATTCATTCCACATTAACGATATTTGCATCATAGTTTTAACAAAACAGTCACATAATATATGTACACAATAATCATTTAAAAGACATTATACAAGGTTCAGATGTAATTGATATAGTTTATATTGCACGTGTTGTAGATAAAATTACTGTACCAAGCATGCAGTGTATGTATCATGATCTACGATCGATAAGTGAATAAATAGTACATAACAGCCCTAGCTGGGCGTACATGTGTTTACTTACGTTCTATTGTAACAGTGAAGCACATTTGCAGCTGACGTTGCAGTCTGATTAAAACACTATCAGAAAACAATACGAACACTCGCTTGACCAGTCAGCAATTTAACTCTCGCCACACTACAGCAGCGCGCTCTGGTTAGTAGCTTGTACACCCCTCACCGCTTGTACTAGTAGCACGCACTCTTGTTTACAAACTACAACTCTCACATCTCGGTGAATGGACTATATAGGTATTGACTGACGGAACAACTTATATATTCTGGCAAGTAAGGTCAAGGCGTAATGCAAGAATGGCCCGAGGGTGTATAGCATAAATTAAAACTGCATAAATAGAATATGGCAAGCTTCTTGAAAGCAATATAAAAAACAGCAACCTTGGACAACAATTCCTGAAAACGTTTTTTAGCGTATATTTTACCTGAGTAACGTATCTCTGCGGCGCAACCTCTGATGCCGGAATTTCGTACATTTTAATTCCACTGAGATTTGTAACTTTTGAAAAATGTTATTTAAATAAAAAAAACAACTCATTTTAATTCCACTGAGATTTATCACTTTTGAAAAACGTTATTTAAATAAAAAACAACTTACAAGCACTCGTTCACCTGCATAGCCGGTAAAGTCTGGAATGAACTATCGGGGGACTTGATAAACGTTTCGCTCCACGCTTTCAGGGATCGGCTGTCTCAGAACAAATGCCAATCCAAATGAAGATGATTAAAATAAAAAGAATCTGAAAGTTTATGTAACACTGAGAACAACTTATATAACTATAACCTTCAAGTAACTATCTTTAAGCATATTGATCATTGATCATTGTATTCTTGTCCTCATAATTCTACCCATTGTATTCATATAATGTAATGTTATTAATCATTATCAAGTAATGTGTATTTATTGTAAACACGTACCAGTTGTAAAACAGCCAAGAGCTAAATTTGGACGTTAATAATAAATAAATAACAACTATGGAGTGATTCCTTTTTTTTTTTTTTTTTTTTTTTTTTTTTTTTTTTTTCAAAACTGGCTGTCAAAAACATCAGGTTTGTCACTTGGTACGTTTTTATCTTTGCTTTATATTCCACGCCATCTCAAGAGGCCACGGTACACAATTCAGCAATATAAGCATCAGTTAAATATTGTTGGTTTCTCGAAGCAAATTTGCAGGAATAAAAAAAAATAGAAATCCAACTTTCTGAGCAAAAATTTTTCTCGGCTAACATATTTCTGAATAACAATATCTGACGTCGAAATCTCTTTTATATTTAATTGTGGCGCAAGATATTTTGTTTAACAAATTAATTATTCCATATAAATATGTGCTCATAATGTTTGAAAATATAATTATCTAGAATAATTGTTGTTTTCAATTGGAGTTTACAGAATTTGTGTATCATACACTGTTGAGAAACCGTTACTGTATTTAAATAGGATTATTTTGGGAATGCACAAAAAACATAAATCAAAATGTCAGACCGGAAATCTTACAGCAGTCTTGTGTTTTTCCACTGCACCATCTCGCTCAATAAAAGATAGAATAAAATTACAGTTGTAATTCAGTCGACCTTGACTGTACGAATAACGATAACTACTCGTTATCCATTCGTTACAACATGGCCGTTACATCAACGCCCCGCAGGCCTCAACACACACACACACACCGTCTCTACTCAGCTGCCACCACGCTTCCTTCTCTTACAAGGGATGACTATAAAACATCAGTATATCGAAATATAGTAACAAATAAACGATTATTTTAACACCCATTTTAAAACCCATATTTCCCAATACCTACAATTAAATGTTATCTCTCGGAAATATAAATGTCTTTAAAATTTTTAAATGTTACTTTTAATTACTTGTGATTTTGTGTCTTTAGAAGACAGGCTCGATAAAGACGCAAAAACCTCGGATTAACGGTACTACAACCTCTACATCACAACATTACAAATTTGAAGTTAAGGGCGTGAAATTCCATGTGTAATTTTTAAAACGTGTACTGCTGGTACCACAGCGGATTATCCATGGTATAGGACCCAATAATTACCAATAAGCAGATATTGGGAGTTGACTTATGCATACGTGTATGTATGCGTATATATATATATATATATATAATGTATGTATGCATATATATATATATATATATTTATTTATTTATATATATATTACACACACACAGCGTGTTTCTTAAGTTAATGTTACAAACTTTGGGAGGTGATTCCACATAAAAAATTAGGTATAGTAACACAAAGCCATTTTCGTCTAGCGCCATTTTTAAGGGAGATATTAACCCTTGAAAATCAATTTTTAATGTGTTTTTAAAGGCAATATCGGAAACGACGTTAAAGTAAAATCACAATTCTCTACACAATGATTCGTATTATAAGAGATCCTTAAGTTGTGACGAAATCGCTCGTTAAAACCCGCCCCTTCATGTAAATAACAGGGTTGGCCACCCTCACTTTGACCAGAGCTTTTTACCGTAGGGTTATGTAAATATTTTACATTGTCTTTCTGAATTAACATCCTCTTGTCGCAAGTCGCTAAAATTCAGTACACCGTTTACGAGAAAATAATTCCTACACATAGTAAGTGGCTGCAATGCACTACATTCGTTGTATTGTATTTTTGGCACAGTTCAATGTATTGTAAATTGTGACTTTTATGCTACAGAGAAGCTTTTACGTCTCGTTGACAAGAATGATCTTAACAGATACAAGGAAACTGGAACGGAATCGGCCATGGTCTCTGTTAAGACTTCTATCCCGACATTCGCCTGGGCTGATTTCGGGAAACCATGGAAAACTGGAATCAGCAATGCTGCAGCTGGGAATAAAGCCCATATCCTTCCAAATGCAAGTACAACGTATGCATTACTGTTGCTTTATCCCGGTGCATTCTACCGATGTGCAACAATGGTGTATCTGTAATATTAAGGTATACTTCTCAAAAGAAAACAAAACATCCACACCAGAACCCGCGAACGATTTTATTTGTATTAGCTTATATGAAAACATGGTTAACGTATTTGATACTGTTTTATGAATGAATGACGTTTAAATGACAAATACGTAGTTTACGGATTGACGATCCCACACACACTGTTCACGACATACCACCGATTTACAAAAATAGGTCAGCATCTTCAACAAAAATGGTGGAGTAATGGCATTAACGCAGAGTTATGTGAGTCGAAGTTTATCAACCCATACATATATACCAACACACATACACACACACACACAATTCATGAGGAGTCGCCGGCACACGACTTTTCCCAAACATCATTTGGAGGAAAGAAAACGTGTTATCGACATGGATCCTACTCCCAGTATTGTCAGAGTAATTGGGAACATTTTAAACGTGTTAAATTAATAACAACTGAAGAATTATGTCAGTGATGTTTTATCAGACTGTATTGTTAGTAAAGTGAGTGGTGTACGTGGGTTTTACGTCTCGTCGACAACGAGGTAATTTAGAGGTCACACACAACTTGGTACAACGACAGGAGCTGAGAGAAGAGGAGTCAGCCATGGCCTTTGTTAAGAGTGCATGGTAGATAAATAAACACTGAAAATATGTATTGATTCCTACGCCTTTTTTTGAAGCCAATATGGATAAAATACCAATGACAATCCTAGATAATAGTATTGTCCTACTTCTTGAGAAAGAATTCATCCAAAATTACTAATCAGTTACGCGTGATCTCTTGCGCCGCAGTTAAATGCACGAGGTTCCGGCGTCAGAGATTCTGTCTCAGAAGTTCGTAACACTGGAAACAATTTTGTTTAAATCGTTATCTATTGTCTAGGATTGCTATTGTTTAATTTCCGCAAATTGACTTCAAGAAACCTACAGTTATAGATTATTGCTTTCAGCGTTGAATTATGTACCGCGCCCTCTTAAGGAACCATCCCAGCATTCGTCTGGAGCGATTCTCGGGAAACCATGTCAAGCCGAAATCAGGACAGCCGAAGCCGGGATTCAATCCCGGGTCTTCCGGGATGCTAGTCCAGCGTGTTACTGTTGCGTCACCTCGCTCGGTTCTGTAGTTTAAACCCCCGGCGCAAAGAGAAGGCTGTTATAAATTTGACGTGTGTGTCTGTGGCATCGTAGCTCCTAAACAAATGAACCTATTTTGACGCGGCTTTTTTTGTTTGAAAGCTGACTTTATCGAGATGGTTCTGAGCTATGATTCAAGGAAATCTGCTCGGCCGTTTAAAAATAATCATCTCTTTTCTAGTTTATTTTTGTGTGGATGTGAGCAATTCTAATGATCTGATAGATTTGAAATTTAGTTTCCTGTCAGTCGGGGGTTATTATTAATATTTGCGAGTTATAAGTATTTGAGCAACAGCAGCCAAGAACCTCGGGAACTGTACAGATTATTTATGCTTGAGGCCATGATCTTTCATTTATTTCAAACAATTGCAAATAACTCGAATATTTTCAAACCAAATGTTAAATATATATATATATATATATATAATTGAGACTGTGTACAGTCACACGGTAAACAATTTTGCCAGAGTTTTTTGTTTAAACAATGTACTGTTTACTAGCATAAAATTATTTTGCTTCTTTTAGGCTTATTTTGACAAGAAAATATGTGATATTTCAGGGGGGGGGGAATCTAAAAATCCGTTTGGTGTATTGCAACATAAAAATTAAGATACAAGCGATGGTATACAAGTGTTAAAATTGTAAGAATGAAATTTCGATACATGTATTAATTTGCGTTAAAAATATATTTTCGAAACCACGGCGAAACTTTAAAACTGCCAATTTCCAATCAACCAGGGATCAACCTGTGTTAATTTTTTCCTCCAAATGATGCTAGGGATAAGCCCTGTGTGTCACGGTTCCTCCCCGCGGCACACAATTTGTGTACATTTATATAGGCGGTTCAGGATAACGTGAGCACTAAAAAAAACCCTGCCAAAGTTCTATTTTCAGCCAATTCGTATCCTTCCGCACGTACTAATGATTGGAAATGTCTAGCCTCTCTGCAAGATAAATTGTGCAATCGGTAGAAACCTATATGGCTTGATAAAAAAAAGTTTACAAACTATATAAAATACAATTATGTCGATTTCGGTTGATTTTGTTTCAGTGTTGTATTTAGAAGAGGAAAATACATGGAACTAAAATGCGTAATTTTGCTGCCACCATACAAGCAGTAAGGTAACTAGAGTTAATGTTGAATTATATGCAGAAAAGGCTAGTGATATGTTTCAAAGGTTAAATTTTTACTACCCACTTTATCCCGAACGCCCTATATATGTCTACATATGTTTACATATTTACATACAGGCATGACATGCTAAAAAGTTTCTGATAAACAAACGAAAGCACGCTCGCACTGAAAAAACAAACACAATCAACATTTTTAAAAATGTTAATTCAGTGAAATGAAAATAAATTCGTCATCACTTAACATCCATGTCTGTAGCTCTGGTGATGGCTGACAAAATGTGAGTACGGAGCAGCGTCAAGACGAAGGGGCGTGGGAAACAGGAGATCCCCGAGAAAACCCGCCGACCAGCGGCATTGTCTGGCACGAGATTCCTTCATGGGAAAATGTGGCGTCCGATCTCACCGGGAATCAAACCCGTATCGTCTCGGTGAGAGGCTAGTGCTCTAGCCTTTGCGCCTATAGCAGCCCCAGGAATTATAAGATTGTTCCTTGCGCATATACGTAAAAACGTCAGGTCGTATTATAGGCTGTAACACGTGAATCTTCTTCTCGTTGCGTCACAATGTAAGCATGGACAGACTGCTGCCGACGGATGCGAAGCTAAATGACGACGCAAGCGCGCGATATAATATTGTCTCAGAGCGGACGCCGAATCCTGTAATTCACTAAAATTAAATGTCTGAACGGGCAGGCGAACTTGACCTCAGAGGAGAACCCGCGCG
Organism: Medauroidea extradentata; assembly: GCA_003012365.1. Lineage (NCBI taxonomy): Eukaryota > Metazoa > Arthropoda > Insecta > Phasmatodea > Phasmatidae > Medauroidea > Medauroidea extradentata. The sequence goes on along the minus strand of PNEQ01010454.1, from coordinate 20,854 downwards.
GTTCAGGGCTGCCAACAGGTTTTCAACAATCCTCGCTAAACCACTCATCAAAGTAAGCAAATTTCAAGTCGTGGAAAGTTTTGGGAACTCGTTTAAGGATAATTTTAAACGTGGAAGTAATTTGTGCAATCTAATATCAGTTTAAAAAAAGCAGGCAAGCCTTGCCTGGTTGTAGTATTTCGGACGCGTTACATTGCGATCAGTGGCGGCTCGTGGGTTGTTGTCAGGTGGGGCTGCAGATAGTCGGAACTATACACTCTTGATGAACGCGCCGTAGACCAACGAGCATGATATATTTGCCGGCTACTAGATGTGTTGTGACCACTCAGTAGTAAGGGGCTCCTGCACATCAGCGTGTCAGTGGCTGTAGAGTCAACCAGCCCACAACCCTGTACAGCTCTTGGTAACTGCAGCCCTACCTGGCAACAACCCACGAGCCGCCACTGATTGCGATGCAGACGTCTGTCAAAGAAAATTAAAGAGAATAGGAATACATAAATAAGCAGAGTATGGTTTAGTCAACAAGATACATACACAACGCGACAGTCCGTTCAGGAGGTTTGGGATAAAGTGAACACTCAAAAAAGCCCCGCCAAAGTTCTATTTTCAGCCAATTCGTATATTTCCGCGTGTAACGGCTAACGATTTGAACTGTCTTAACCTCTATGGACACGTCACTTGATGTTTACGCGTGTAAGATAAGTGTGCAGTCTGTAGGAACCCACATAATTTGGTAAAAAAAAATAAATGTTTACTAAATATATAAAATTCAAGTTTGTCGTTTTAGGTTGATTTTGTTTCAGTATTGTTGTATTTAAATACGAAAACACACGGAACTATATTTTTGTAACTTCGTTACCAACTAAACAAGCAATAAGGGAACCACAGTTAATATTGAATTACGTGCAGTAACTGATAGTAGTAATTTTCAAAGGTTAAATTTTTAGTGCTCGCTTTATTTCGAATGGCCTATAAATGGAATCGGGTGAAATGAAAAAAGAACAACAAATAAGAAAGCAAAGAAAGAAATACCGACATCATCAAAGTAGAAAACACAGGTTCTTTTTTCTTATTTTGTTGTCCTTGTCTTATCTAACCCGATTCCATTTATGGAATTTTATATTTTGTATGTATCCTGTTAACTAAACCATACTCTTCTTATTGAGGTTTTCGTATTCTCTATACTTTTCTGTATCGCAATGAAGTATGATGTACAAAAAACTACATTCAGTCATGCGATCTGATTGCACAACTCATTCAAAGATGATATTAGTAAACAAACTGAATATAGCCAGAGTCGCTGATTTTTGACGGAAAGAGTTCTGCATCAGCTTGTTTCAGTGTCTTTTGAACACATATACATCAACTCTAATTCGTTATCTTTTCAGACTGCTGTACTTGAGCAGTGGCGGATTTAGGAACGTATTTGGCTAGGGCCCCTCTTGAGTGACTTATTGATTGTAAAAAAATACCAACCGTCTCAAAATTGCGGTTGTTTACTGTTACAGAACATTAATAACTCTCAAATATTTTAAATATTTAAACAAACCCCCGACTCTCAGGATACTAAATTTCAAATCGATCAGACGAGTAGAATTGCTCACATTCATTCAAAAATATCTAGGATCCATCGTTTACGAAGAAAATTAAAACAATGTGTATGTAGCTGCATTCAGTGCATCGTTGCTAAGCAACACTTTCTGGAGTAAATAGTAAAAAACTAGAAAAGAGCTCATTATATTTAAACGGCTGAATAGATTTCCTTGAATCATAGCAAAGAACCATCTCTTTCACGTCAGCTTTCAAACAAAAGAAACTGCATCAAAATAGATTCATTCGTTTAGGAGCTACTATGCCACAGACATACACACACAGTCCTATGTCAAACTTATTAACACCCCACTTTTTGCGTCGGGGATAAATAACATACATACAAGTAGGACACATTAAACGTACTTGGATCATCATAGAACAAATCTCCAGTTTCTTTGAGACGACTGGACATCCTTTGGCTGCATAGTGTTGAACACGATTTTAGGTGGGGGGGGGGCGCCTCCTTCAGCCCGATAGCTCCCCCCACCCTAAACCCACCTCTGTACTTGAATGCTGAATGTTTGTGGGATGTTTGAAGTGCCTCGAGAGTTGCTGCATATGCAGTTCTGTCTGTTGGAACACGACTTTTCTCTGCCCGCTGCTGCGACCGACAGCGACGCCAGAGCACTGCTGTCGGGATTCGCCAGAAAAATTATGCGCAGTCTGGGTTCCACGTAATGGTCAGTTCCAGGCTGTAATTTTGTGTCGTGTACGTAATTGCTTGCCACTGGTGCAAAGTAAAAAAAAATTGTACATTTACAAGGAAAATCATGTAAACTAATATCAGAACAACATCAGTCAGGTCATAAAAGTAAGAAGTCAGAAACCTTTTAAAGTCGTTACAAATATTGAAAATACCTTTGGGAACTAGTGAAATAATTAATGTGAAAATTTTTCGATATGAAACAAAATAAACCTTGGAGACCTGTCACAAAATTTAGTAAACATTTCGTACTCAAAAAAAATTTTTTGTAACATTACAAAAACCTGATATTAGCTGTAAGTATACAAATTTTGTTCGTATATTTACAGAAATTTTTGTAAATATACAAAGAAATTTGTGAAAGTACATGTTTTTTGTAAATTTTTGTAGTGTTACAAAAACATTTTTGTTAAAGTACAAATTTTTTTTTTACTGTGTGGTGTACGGGCCTGTCACTCTGCTTGGTGTGATGGGAGTGGTGAACCTGTGGCACTGGTTGGGATCTCTGTGGCCCCAGAGCAGCCAGATATCTGTGAAGCTGAGTGGCTGGTGACCCAGTGGAGGTACTTGGTGGAGGGTTGTGTGTTTTACGCGGAACGAGGCAAATGTCCAAAAATATGGCTGGCGAATTATATCTCTGTAAGTTGTCTCCTGTTAAGGCTTCGCTCTTAAGTTTTGCAGTGGTTTCGAAAAAAAAAAAAAAACTAACGCAAATTTATAATACATATCAAAAATTCATTCTTACGGTTTTAACAATTATATATCGTCGTTTGTATATGAATTTTTCTGTTGCAAAACACCAAATAGATTTTTAGATTTTTGACCCTGAAATACCACATATTTTGTTGTCAAAATAAGCCAAAATGAAGCAAACTAATTTTTTTCCTAGCAGAAGGTACATAATTAAAAAAAAAACACTCTGGCAAAATTGTGTATCGTATTACTGTACACAGTCTCAAATTTTTTCAAAGCACTTGGTAAAAAAATATTTGAGTTATTTCCAATTGTTTGAAATAAATGAAAGATCGTGGCCTTAAGCCTTAGGGATCAGGTACAGGAGTAGTGGTTGAAGCGGAGAGCAGGATGTATTCCGTAAAACATGTGCTACTTGACAATACTGAACAGTAGCGAAGCCCTGGAGCAGTGGCCACGTGGTTCAGTTCAGACACGTGCGCAGAGGCCTGACATTCAACACATGTGTCCTCGGACGACGTCAAGGACTGCAGGACCAGTTGCATCGGTCCACTGCAAGGTGTGGAGTTGCGGCTTGGTTCACTGGCTGTGTCGCAACCACACGAGACCACAGCAGTGTTGTTTGTCAAGGTAGTGCAGTCGAGAGAACGAGAGTTCTGGTTAGCAACACCTACCTGCGCGTTAAGCCTATGCGACAATGCCATGCGCCTTGTCCGCTGGAATCGTGAAAATATCGTTGCCACAATCGATTTCCGGAGTTGTCCCAACTGCTACGTTCATGAAAACGCCACCAGATACCAGTAAATGCTTCGTACCACATTTCGATTCAAATTTGTTTTATTTTACTGTATTTGTTTTATGAAGAGTATTAAGAGTGAGTGATAGTCACCATCTTGAGTTTTTGTATTTTGTGTCATAACTTTTCTTCTAGGTAATTTTTCATAAATTTAACTTAACTACGGAATAGAAAACATATTGATAGAATTTTAGACACCATAAATCTTTATTTTTCGTTACTGTTGTAACAGATAGAATCGCAGCTAATATAGTAATAAGAATTTTTTAACTACAATTCGATCTGTAACGGCAGTAACGACAAAAACATATTTATGGTGTCTAAAATGCTATCAGCATGTATTCTATTCCCTAGTTAGGTTAAAGTTCTGAAAATTTACCCAGAAGAAACGTTATGACACAAAATACGAAGGTTCAAAATGGTGACTATCACTCACTCTTAACGTGGTCAATCAATTTATTATAATCACTCACCGAGTCTGCAATTTTGTGTTTGTTTACAAATTGCACGCTGATTCATGACGTCAAAATCTTCTTCTTCTTCTTGACACAAGTGTTGGGACAGAAGGCATGATGGGACAACCGAGGACAAGAATTAAAAATTGACAAATTCACGGAGGGCATGGACAGGGGACATGCGAGGGCATACATCATGACGTCACCTGATCACGAGGACCAATCAGTGCCTCGAATTTGAGCGAGGACTGAGGGCCGAGGACTGAGGACACTGCAATTGTAGCATAGGATTTAGAAGCTCACAAGCTATGAAGACATAGGGCGACCTTGGAGAGCGCATCAAATGCCGCATCACCTCAATGAGCCAAGCGCTGAACTAGCGTGCAAGATTCTCGCCCATCCATTTTTACTATGTGACTTCAAGCGGTGGTCATATAATTTTATTTGTAGAACATCAGGAACAAAGTTCAGTGCTAGTTTTCAAGTACCACGGTCTGAAAAGGCGGTTTATAATTATGTTGGAGGACTTGGAAACAGTGTTTTTTACAAGCATGATGTCGTAACAATGATATTCCGCCCTTGTCAGACGTGTGTTTTCTTTTCGTACGTTTGAGGAGTGTCTGTTCAAAAGGTGCTGTTTCCACCTTCAAAAAGTTGTGGGAACTTACGTACATTCACTCCCTTTTGATCAGGATCGTCAAGTTTGAGGTGTGTGTCACCAAGTAAATGCATTGTTTTGCACGGGAATGCACAGGGAATTGAATATCATTCAAGTACAGGACTATATCACAGACTAGATGGTACACAGACATGAAATGACGTGGTGGCTTATTTATTTGATACGGGCGATCTTCGCCGCTTATTGGCTGCCCGAGACTGTTCCGCTACCAGCCCCGTGTATGTTTGGCTCCTGCACGTTACATCAGGTTTCCAATTGGCATGGCTGCCGGCTAGCAGGGCAGCCGCCTTACGCTGATTGGCGGTAGGCGTATCCGCCATGTTGCTGGCCAGGAAAGCCAATTTGCTGGCGTGTGTGACTTGAGTTCGCTGTCCTACCGGCTGTTTCACTTCTGTATTCCTAAATATTCTGTGACTATATCATGGACAGATACAGTGTTTTGTTGAGAAGTGGAAATAGCAACTTTTGAACAGACACTCCCCATTTGTACAACGGGTACACGTGTAATATTTTCGTCGTATACACGACACACTGCAACACATTTGAAGCGTGTGATAGGCGGCCCAGGTAGACGAGTGGTGTGCGAAATAAAGAAAAGGGTATAGTACACATTTATAGCTAATTAGAGACATAGTTTCCAATAAACTGTATTATATTAACCGTGACACGTGTGAACAGTTTAGGGACAAATCACACACGCTGTGTGTCCAAGCTGTACAGTTGTAACTGGGCCTGTTGTAGAGTGAGAAAATGCTACAAATAAACGATAGCCAATGTCGATATGAAATATTCAGTGTTATATACAGCACGTTGGAGCCTAGCAAACAATCAACTATTCCCGCGAGTTTCCAGTGTCTCTACTGATACTACGTCATCAAATGATAGGTTGACCACTGAGTGTCTCATAGAGGCTATAGTTGTCGGCGAGAAGTTCAGAGACTTGCACCTAGAGACTAGGGTGAGGCGTGATTCCCTTGCTGTGTCGCCCTTAGGTACAATGCGTTGAAGCCCGGGGAGTGTGGACAGCTACGTCCACGCAGAACCCTGGTGAGAGCAAGTATAGGGCTTTACATGCCATATTATGTGGGGCTCAGACCAGTTGAACGTACTGCACATATATTGAACCACTGACTATTTTGTTCATGTCGGTGCAACCTACACGTCTAGATGATATTTTAGGCTGTTTTTCAATTCCCTGACCATGAACACACAACAAGCATTTACTCGAAAACACAATTTTGGCCAAGATCTCCTATTGAAGCTGTGTTTGCGAGCCAGCGTTTTAAAGCATAAAATATCGCAGATTTTATAAAACTGCCTAAAGATAAATACGTAAAAAATATTTACAATGAGTACTAATTTCTTTCCAAACATTATGTACATAATTTAGACTAGTTCTTGGCTAAACGAAATTTGATTTAAGTTGATAACTAACCTTAATTTTAAATGTACTTCTGCTGGAAAAGTTATCATCAGTAAAAACAATTTTCAACGTAGCTACGAGACGGTTTAAATTTGCCTGCCCATTTGCATGATTTAATAACTATAGTTGCAAAAAATAGTACCTATATAAGACATTGGCCTGAAGGACGATCTGCACCCTAAAATTCGTAATTTATAATCGTACCAAAGACTGTGGAACTCTTACGAATTACATTTACAGTAATTTCCCACAAATATAATTTATTTCGGTTCTACATTTTTTGTACAAGCGCTACTTACATAAAGCAAATAGCAATTCAAACTTTACGAATTAAATAATTTAGAGCCACTGTAAACGTATTAAGCTATAAAATGACAACTTTTTTATTTCTCGTTATAACAACTTTTATAAAATACAGGTACTCAAAAGGTATGCAAAAGTTTATATACAGTTTAGAATACAAACAATGTTCTGTGAAATTACCAAGGTGTTATTTTGTAACTTAGCCTAATTCAATTTACTTTAACTCTAGATTATGTCATTCGTATCGTTTTAATAGTTTTTACTTTGAGTAAATAGCGAAGATTGTCAAATATTTACTTTGAAGTGCGCTTCTAGGAAAACTATAGAAAAATACCATTTGTGAGAAATTACTATTAATGTAATGTACATACGTTGGACAGTGTTTGATACAATTATAAAATTTTCGGTGCAGATCAGTCTTAAAATCGCCGTCAACTTCGGCATGAAACAAACTTCGGTAATATAGCCGTGATTCAACAAATGTGTAACATTGATTATGTCCGGCTGCGTACTAACAGCTTTGCAAATTATTTCATGATGAACTATCATGTTTATATTAAACTTTGTTTTTTTAACGTTATTTTCGTGAAGGTTAATACTACACAATAATTTTCGCCGCCGTTTTAAAGCTGGGCTATGCGGTGAGCATTAAGCAAGCTACGACATCCAAGGGGCTGGTTAGGCGGCGGGAGTACCCCGAGAAAACCCAGATACCAACAGCAACGTCCAACAGCTTTTTCTCTTACGAAAATCTGCATATACCCCACAGAGAATAGAACCTTGGTGGGAAGTTACTGACCTGACAACACCTTCGCAGCCCTCATTTACTTGGTTGGGGGAGGGGGGAGGGATTTTCTGTAAGTTTGGGAACATTAAAAAATAATCAGGGAAGAAATGTTACCGTCACTGGATAACGGATTTTTTTTTTTTTCAGAGTAAACCCGGCTTCAGAAATAGCTGTTTTGTGTATGAAAGTTAAAAATTTTTTATAAATTTGTTACTAACTATATTACATACAGAACATTGAGCATTATTGTGATCAAATACCTTCTAATTTTAACAATTTTGAAGATATTTTTCTCTTAAACCTGACATATATTTGGCTGAATTTTAGCTAATTTAAAGTGAACATTCAACGGATTTTTCCTAAATTGTAGTTTGCAGCAATGAACCGCAGATTACATGTTGCATAAGGTTTTAATATAGTATTTTAGCAATGTTGCCAGCACCTCAAAATTGCTTTGATTGCATCATGATGGCAGAGATGATTATTCTCCATGACCTCCCACTTCAATCCTTTATTTTCACTAACCGAAGTCACCTTGTAGAAATAATATCACCAGAAGAAAGCCGCCTCCAGCACAGAAACCACAACATTCATCATGCAGTTTTGCCTCCACCGCTAAGATGACACAGCGTTTTAACTGCCTGCCCATTCATCACTCTCTCCTTCTGGCGAGATGACATCCGACATAAAAAAACATTTTCTCTTATATGTTCGGGTAAGTAATCGTTATCCTTAACCGTCGTCAATCAGAATGCACAAAAATTATTTCTTATCATAGGAATTTATCATTACCAATAATATATAGATTATCATGTTTTCCCGATCAATATTTATCATTTGAGCATACTTTCTAGACGAGTTGCAATTCATTACAATCTAATTTGTGCAACGTTCCACTTTCAATTTACGACATTTCGAATGTGACTATACAATGCTAAAATTTCTAGCATTCAATTCTGACATATTATCTAGATATGGCCTTGCTTACTTACAACCTGGATTAACAAATGTGGAGTAATAAACAACGAAGCTTTATAAAATTTGCAGTTCTGCTTTAAAAATATTCACAGCATAATAGCATTTACATTCGTTCAAAAATGATAAAAATCAAGACCTCTAACTTTGATAACAATAGTATTTTAAGTCGGAAATGGGCACGAGGAAACATTCCCGCTTACTTAGAGAAATAGACATATGAAGTGAGACATAAACATAGTTGTACTATAACAATTACTACGGCCAACACGACTTCTCAGCTTTGCCGCAAAAAATGAATATCTCAGTATTGCCCAATACAATGCGGTGGAAATCCGGCTTTTTCGAAGAACCTTGTAACGGCCGAAGCTCAGTACACCGTACGGCGGCCGAGGTAGGCGGTCACCTTAAGAATGTGTGGCAGATAAATAAACGCTGAAAATATCAATTGACTTCTACGCTTTTTTCGAAGCCAATATGGATAAAATACTCAATGACAGTCCTAGATAATGCTATTTACCAACTTCATGAGTAAATATTTATCCAGAATTACTAATTCGTTAGGCATGATCTCTTGCGCCGCAGTTAAATGCACGAGGTTCCGGTGTCAGAGATTGTGCCTCAGAAGTTCGTAACACTGGAAACTGTAAAACGTTGGCTAAAATTGTCTAGGATTGCTATTGTTAAATTTTCGGAAATTGGCTTTAACGAACCTACAGTTATAGGTTAATGCTTTTAGCGTTGAATTATGTACAACGTCCTCTTAAGCTGAGTTATTAAAAGACATTGTCTGTTGTTCCATTCAGTAGCAGCTAGTGGACGAATAGTCGAGACTTGAGAATGCATAGGACAATATATTCTAGCCTGTGGGCCATTGAATTCGCGTAATTTTCTTGTCCCTAAGATAAGCTGTGATAAGAAGAAGGCAACACTCGCATTCAACATAGTTAACGCATTGTCTCTTCTCTTAAACTCGGCCACATTGTTTTTTCCCAGCGCAATTTTCGAACAATCTTGTAACGTCAGTGGCTAATCCTAATTGGCACAATTACGAATCAGATACAGCCGTTGCCTTCGGAGAGCTAAAAAAGAAAGTGTGTTAAAATGACACTTGTGTGCAGGGTTGTCAGATCTAAGGCCGCGGCGTTCTACAAAAGATGGCTACGCTTGGGCAGAAGGTCACCTTAGGATGTACAGCTTAGGTCGTATACATGCTCTCGACTCAATGTCCATGCGTAACATGTCACTGAATTTTGTATGTTGAATTATGGATTAATCTCGTATATATTTAAGATGTTAAAGAAGTAACGGTCAAAAATGAAAGGACTTGAGACATACACATGCAGTGTCTTTGAATGTTTCTTGCAACAGGACAGAATAACGTGCTGTACTATTGTGGAGATACGCCATTGCAATATTATGTCGTCCCAGTAATATTAGATGCAATATTATGTAGTCCCAGCAACCTTAGGATAAGACTAAGAAAAAACAAACGAAAAACTAAAAAATAAAAATGAGAGTACCAGCTTTATGGGAGCTTTCATTTTCTGTTGTTTAGGTTTATTGGTGCGTTGACTACATTCAAACTAGCCTTGTTTTCCCACCCCTTTTTTTATTTTTCGATTGTTTATTCTTGTTCTCATTGTAATATTTCTGGGACGACATAATATTGCAATGGCGTACGTCGACAGTAGTACTGCACGATACACATGCAGGGAAGACAGACATATGTAGTAAACCTGAGGCCAATTGTATCCATTCACACAGGGCCGGGCGGGGGAGAGGACTAAACTGTGCCACGTCCTTTTAACTTGTAAGCTTCATTGTCCAGTTTCTCTGTGTTAACGGGCTGCTAAACATGCTTACAACTGTTATAACTAGAGAAGGGAAAAATTCGCGTGTTCACTGACATGTAGGCTAGCCTCCAAGAACATATGTGTATTCAAACAGACATTATCTGCTCACTGGCTGCTCGATGACACCGTGATATGGGCCTGCATTTAGTTGCTTCTGTACTATTGGCTAAGCGCCTTCCAGGAAGTGTCAAGTCATGGACCAATTACAAAAGCGGCACGAACTTACAGTTGCTGGAACTATAGCTAGGGGCCAAAATAAAACGCGAATTTTTCAGGTCTCTAGTTATTGTAAACCAAACTGTTAATTTTCCATGTTTTCTATACGTTTCGTGCTTATTGTTAGGGGTAAGACATTTTCTCGAAATAATTTCTGCATGGCATTTTTCCAGTATCTTACGCGCACATCTGCATCTCTACTATGCGCAGTTGTGCAGTAACAAAAACATCCAATCACTTACCACGAAACAAACCTGCAGATGTGCGCATAATGCATTGAATCAATCAGTTGTTCTAGTTACAGTCATTTAGTATATCTCATCACTACATATTTATCTCATTCCTAAAACATATTTTTGATTTGCCATCCGCATCCGGAGCATGTAAAATCATTTTCGTCGTAATTAAAGGCAAACAATGGGCCTTAAACATCAAGAGCTTAAAAAGCATGCGAAACTTTAACTAAGAAATTTATATTTCCTCCCTTGCGAGATATTCCTCAGTTAATTCATTCAACATAATTTGGCTACAGAAAGAAATATCTGTAATTTTTTACATTTTTTTATTCAAGCTAGAATAGTATTCTAATGGATGTAAATATATATTCAAGGTAGCAGTTGATACACAAAAATTACCGATAGATAGTACACGCAAAAAAATTACCTTCGTCTGTCGTTACGCTGTTCATTGAAAAAAGAAAATAAACAACACAACTTTTTTCAAGTGTGAAACATCATGCAATTAATTAACAGCATGAGGAAAATGTCCATCAGCGACGTATAGTCAACCGCTTAGTAGTATGAATATGAATAGTAAAACATAGGATAAATTGCATCCTTAAAAAAAGTATAAAATAGCAAAAGTTACAATGTGCATTAAACATGTGCTAATGAACATATCTGACAAAGTTTAAAAGGTGCAAAATAAACAAGAGAGAAAATTGCAGGGTGAGTCATCAACTATGAGACGCTCTTTGTGAGGATGTCGCTTGCGAAATTTCGGTTGAAATATGTGGGGCAGTAAACACCAGGTTAACAACTATAAAGAAAACATTCATCGAGAGATTGTAGGATATATATATATATAACACTTTTATCATATTGTAACGAAACGAACTAATAAGGGCATGGTTTCCTATTTTCTCCGTTTTTACGAATATTATTTTTGAAAGCCTAAAGGTAGCAGAGCATAGAGGTGTTGAAAAATTATTTTTGCTGTACAAATAAATATATTTTCCACTCCTCATGTATCTTACAGTAGGCATACTAACGCTGCTATGACAATTACGGTGCAGGTTCAATTCCAGAGCAGTCCTTAAATGATTCTACGTTTACTCGACGTGATATACATAAAATAATACCTGACCGTAGAGCGCAAGAGGGGACTATCTCCGAGCAGTGTTGCCACATTGTGTACATAAAATGTCATCGTAAAACATTTTGCCACCGACATGTTCGCCTCCAATTCAGCTCAGGGTCCTCGTTATCTTATCATACGACCATTTCTGGACATCCTTTATGTAAGCGGTATGTACGTGTAAAGTAAGTAATTAATTAAGTAAGTGAGCGAGCAAGCGAGTGAGTAAGTAAGTATGTGTGTACGTAGCTAACCTAAAGGTCAGTGAACTCGCGAATTTTTCTGGCCTCTAAGCAATAATGCATTCCGCCAATAACCATGTAGCAGACCTTCATATGTGCACATACGGCACTGAAACAAGCTATTTCAGAATTTTTTTCGCGGAAAATCGTGGGCTTTGATAATATGCAACCAATATTAAAATGGCGGGGGTTTTATTGACTCAGTCAAATAGGGTAACAGCTTCACGTGCATAATCTTCTGGTAAACTGAACGTACGTTATAGCAAACAGTCGAGTTTTCTCGCTATAAACCATCATCTCTAAACATATGTTGTAGTGTACGTCCTTGAAGGGTATCGGCACGACCACACATGACTACTCGTCAAGACGACAGAGGCGCGCAGTTAAATGCGCTGCAGTTACGAGCAGTGTTATGAAACGTCACGTCCACGTGCGGCCGAGCATTCATTCGCTTGTCCTTGTGTTACGAAACGCACGTCGTCCTCAACTGCTTGCCTCGAGCACACGGCACGTACTTCCAGGAATAAAGCGTCTTGCGGAATGTCCTGCGCACGCACCGATATAACTTCCGCCGTATTGTCCCCGCCTTCCAGGTAGTCAGAGTTGAGGTGTTTGCGATCAGTAACCTGGTAACCCCTCACTTACACTGATTTCACAATACTTAATTGTTTTTTATTACTACACGACAGCAGATATCAAAACCCTATTTTACTATATATTTTTTTTTCCTAGCTTAAACCAATTTGTATTTTGTCTTGAAAAAATAGTTAATATATTATTATACACTGATTTAACATTCCGATATTTGCTCTTGTTTACGAATAAAAATAATAATTTTCGTTAAAGCCGTATAAATGATGGGTTATGGATTAGAAATAACAATTTTAAAAATTCACCAGTTTTTGTTACACAAGTACATTATATTTTGTTGTTTAATATAGTATAACTAGCAGCGCACAACAGTTTTTTTCCCCCAGTTTTATATGTTAGTAGATTTAGTGTCGTACGTAAAACTGTAACATGTAAATAATGAAATTTACGACCTATTACGAAAAAAAAACTATGGTAGATAAAAAAAACTCAGAAGGGGAAAACTAAGTCACAGTTTATGTCTAATGTAAGAAACAATATGTGGAACAAATATATTAATAAAAATATGACGATCAAAATGGCAGTGTGTTTTTAAGATGGCCGCTGGGGTGAACACAATTGGCGTGGTCCAGGCCTATTTATGTTACTCGCAACTCCCTAATTTGTCCAATGACCGAAATTTTTATTTGCACAGCGTTGTGGGTGATGTCGTTTCATTCACAATGCTTACGAGTATTTTGCGTTTACCCTCAACGCGTAGTCAGAGTTTCCATTTGTACAATGACTAGAGATGACGGCATATTGCAAAAAAAAAAAATGTTTTGCCAACATAGCCTTGAAAACACTGTAGTTTTTTGCAACATGTTTGACTGAGTGCCCCCCTCCCTAAAATCCACATCACTCAATAACTAGAGCCCACGAGTTTTCGCGACACAATTCTGCAACAGTTTGTTTCAATGGCTTATGTGCACATAAGAAGCTGTGCTTCATGGTAATTGGCAGAATGTATTATTACACAGACGTGACCAACAGGAACAAGGTTACTGCGACACCACATGTCTGTGATTTGCGGTTAGAACCCTAGACTCTGAGAATATAAACAGCCAATCACTGACCATGAAGCAAGGCTCCAGATGTGCACATAGGGATTGGAACAAACTGTTGCACAATGGACGACTTGAAGTCCACGCCCCCTGACGTCACCGGGGGAAAGTACTGTGGGAAACAAAGCTTGTTTACAAACATGCTGATTTGTTAGTTGGTAATTGCAGAAAGCAAAAAAGTTGCGCATTCATAGATTTGCACGCAAGGGTAAAAAAGATTAGTTTCAATTTCATGGTTAAGATACGCAAATACATAAGATCAATGTTTACCTGAAAAAAAAACGGCAAATTCCAAATAAATAATCGATTTTCTTGACGTGCATCTCATCCGGGACATGTGAAGCCAAACAGCTAAATGAAGGTTATGTTCGGCTGCGGTATCCATGGAGATAGGAATTGTATCCCACACCTGACTGAAGCTCCGCCTCTTTTCAAGTCGTCCATCCTTTCCGCGCAAAATCGTAGGCTCTAGCAATCAGCTTCTTTATCACTGACTCCAACATAGCGTTTCCACGTTTCAAGGTGCTTCAAATGCCTACTTTTCCAATGTCGTTTTATAACTAACTTCCCGAGGAGATAACAACATATCTCGGATCTTGGTGACAATGAGCTTTTAACTAGCTCTCTTGCCTATCTGTTTGCATGTTTGTCTGTTCAGTACAAATGTTGCTTGTTTAAAATATATTCCAAAATCTTACACACACAAGACTAAAAAGTACGAAACAACTACTTAAATAAAAATAATTTTATATATCACGTTTTTAAAACGAATTTATAACAATAAGCTAATTTCTTCTTCAAAAATACTTGTAAGATTTAAAATAAGAACCACAGGACGCACGCAACAGGTAAGGACAGGAAAATTTCGCTAGTTCAATTACGCACATGCTAAGACTCCATTGTCCTACGTATTCTCTAGTCCCGTGTATTCGTTCATTGTCTGTTCTACTGAGTAGCAGCTGGTGGGCTAATAGTTGGGGCTTGAGCATGCATACACTGGAAGAAATATTTTATAGACAAATCTTCCCTGCAAAATTATTTTGTATCAACCACAAAATAATTTTGTAGTGACCACAATATTATAGTGGTGCCAACAAAACGTTTTTGTGGTGACCACAAAATAAATAATGCAGGGTAAATATCCACAATATATTTTGTCTACCTGCAACAATATTTTTTTTCGTGTACGGTAATTGATTATAACATGCAGGTAATTAAATTCGCGAAATTTACCTGTCCCTCACAATAGTTAATTGATACATAAATAGTTTACTTAAGTCACTAATTGTATTGCACTGCAAATTATATGAACCAATGTGTCGGTTAACACATCAACAGCTACACTCCTTACTATTTTTCATAGAGACATGCAAAATTCGCGTTATCATTTAGTAGCAGACGAAACGTCACTTTCCTATACATAACAGAGCATAATCTGCGATTCAATTGGCCACGAACTTATTGACGTGTGTTACGTCTTTACAGAGATTGGCCTCTCTACCGTGTAAGCATTCTCCGTGGCAAGTCACGACAATGTCGGCCAGCGGGAGACGTCGAACAAGCCTATAGTCACTTGGAGTCTAGTCAGCTGTCAGAAAATAACGCGAATTTTGCATGTCTTTATTTATTGATGGCGCCCCACGCTCTTAGTTATAAACCTTCCAAGTATTAATAGGATAAATTATTTTATATGTTTTAGTATTTAAAAAAAAGTGGTATATAATTTTTTGACAGGCACGGAGGCTTCTTAAAGAGCGCGGTTCACCTCAGTTTTCGAAGTATTTTTTTATTTTTATATTTGTACCTGGCATTTTTTTTCTTATATTTGACATAAATTGTGACTAAATCTTCCTCTTAGGAAATTTGTGTACCTCTCATAGTTTTTTCGTAATGAGTCGTAAACGTCAAAATTTTCACTTTACGGTTTTATGTACTCCACTAAAACCAACTGACATACCAAGCCGAAAAAATTCACAGTGTATACAATTTCTGTAGTCTGTGATGTGACATATATAAAAACAAAAAAATTAAATATTTTTGTATTTAATAAAACATGTTTGATTTTGAAATGAAAATTGAAAAAATTCAATCCGTTTTTTAAAATACAAAAATACATTATTTTTATTTTTGCATATGTCATATCATAGCCTACAACATAGTTATACACTGTGAATTTTGTCAGTGTGGTATGTCAGTTGGTTTTAGTGGCGTACATAAAACCGTAAAGTGAACATTTTGACTTTTACGACTCATTACGCAAAAAACTATGAGAGATACAAAAGTTTCCTAAGAGGAAGATTTTATAACAATTCATGTCCAAAATAAGAAAAAAATATCTGGTACAAATATAAAAATAAATAAATACGTTGAAAACTGAGGTGAACTGAACATTTCATCATGGCTTGACGTCCCTTGCCCAACGCAAAACTTGCACCAGTGTTGTGTCTGGTTGTGCTGCAGTGGAATTAAGTACACACACAGAAGTGCAATATGTCACGTGATGGGTACAAAATAGTTGTCAGTTTGCACCTATTATATACAACGGCACAGGTATATTTTGCTTTGTTCGCCCATACGCATCTCATAAACACGAGGGTCTATACAGTTGCAATTGACTAGAGTTGCGAGTGGAGACCGGATATTTTTGCTCTGCCAGGGGTGCCCACAAAGGAGTGGGGGATCATTGCGCAAGTTGTACATTTAGAATTTTTTGGTGGGATTTTTTTTTTCAAGAATAAAACGTTTAATCATAACCGAAAAATGTTTCCATGATTGTATAATGGCTATGATGGTATTACCAACAAAATAGGCTAGTAAAAATCAGGGAAGTTGTAAGTTATTTGTTTATGATTGTTTTTACGAAATAGTAGCCTAAATATCTCTCCAGTACTGAAGTGTAACTCGTAGTAAATTTGTTTTTGAGGTTTTTTTGGGAGGGGGGAATTGTTATTGGGGGGGATGATTGGCACACACAGTGGATAAAGACTTTTCACAATGGATAAAGACATTACAGCCTACAATGATATGCTCATAAAATTAAATAACAAAAATTACTTGAATTTTAAAAAAATGCCGAAACTGAAAATAAAAATTTAAAAAATTCAATATTTTTTAATAGAAATAATTTTTATTCTTTAATTTATGAGTATGTCATTGTAGCCTGCAATGTCTTTATCTGCTGTGATTTTTTTTTTTAGTTTAGTACATCAGTTGGTTTTAATGTAGCCGTTAAAACGAAAACACGCAAAATATGACTTTAACAAGCCATTACGCGAAAACTATGAGAGATAAAAAAATTTCATAGAGCCAAATTTAGTCGCATTTTGTGTCTAAAATAAGAAAAAAAATATCTGGTAAAATAAAAAATAAAATAATGATGATGAAAATTGCGGTAGACCCTACTATTTTTGTACTGAAAGTGTTAAGTAAGTTCCAGCGTATTCAGCCGTACTTTTTGTTGACTATTCCGGTTGGTATCTGGTGCGTAGCAGCAGTCTGAAAAAGCCGTGTTTAGTTATTTCCAGGTGCCGAAAATCATGTTTCCAAGGATGATGTTTCGAAAACAAAATCCGAGAAGCGTAGTAAATGTGTTTTATTTTCGTAGACAAAGCACTCGCCTTCCACCAAAGCGATCCGGATTTTCGCATGCAGTACTCGTGCCTGACGATGCGGCTGGACGGTTGGATTTCTCGGGGATCTCCCGCTTCCCAAGCACCTTCATTCCGGCGCTGCTCCATACTCGCATTATGTCATCCCTCATCAACGCTAAAGACCTAGATGTTGAGCTCTAGCCCAATCTCTTCACTTCACTTCTTCACCGTTCGTATAAGAAGATATGTAACGCACGCTTAGTAGCATATCTTAGAATGACTTTCTCCTAACTCGCTGAGCCAGCTGTATAGGGCTGTAATCGCGACCAAGCCTTGGACGAGAAGTACGAAGTGTCCTCGTGACGTCAGAAGGCCCTAGGAGCAGAGATGTAAGACATGACGGCAGCAGACTTACAAGGAGAGTACGTGAGAGGTCAGAACTCCAGGGGTCACACACTGCGTCACTTGTAGACCCAGCAGGGAGTGTTGTTCGGCAGAGTGACTTCCTGATAACACACCACCTTGAAGTCGCCGTGTATAGGCTACTATCTTCTAGTGTCCTCTATACACCCTGTGACGTCAATACCACCACTGACTCGACATATGACGTCATTTAGGGCGCCGCGCGTACAAGTGTGTTCGTACATACTTTTCTTTAAAACGAAACTATTCCACATTGCGTCAATGTACGAAAAGAAAATGCACTTCAAACGATGACGCTAAAGAAGTTTCAAAACATCACTTCAATTAGAAAAATCATTTCGGAGCCCCTCAAAGTGGTTAAAACAAGCTTATTCAACCTGAAAACCTACTCACGGGATTTGTGAGAATCTAGTCTAGACATATGTAATGGATTTTTCGTAGAAATTATCCTAATTAAAAAGATAGGTTCACAACTGAAAGTGTCAGTCAGGCGAGTTAATTCAGTGTCTTACGGTAGAGGCGATACCGCACCAGATGAGCCTGTCAACATCGCCCTTGGCGCCGTGCCTCACTTTAGGGGAGTTCTTTGGATCTTGGCTTTTATTTTAGGCACAGAAACGAGGAAGGCTATAAGTCGACTCTAATACGTGTATCAAACACCAATTGGCCTCTAAGCATAGAGTTATAAACTAGAGTGCGATGGTCTTTCAATAGGACATTGTCAGTTTAATTTTCTTTGTAGAAAATATGTGTTCAAAGTCCAACGCAGGTCTCAGTCATTTTGTTTTACGATTTCCGCTGGTATTTTTCCAAATACAGCAATGTCAAAAAGTCATTTATACTACTTTTGAGGAGCTGGCAATCATGTTTTAAATAAGCAGACTGTATTTTTAAAACTATAGATACCCGCAGTGGAAACATGTATAATAGTCATACATGAGAAACCAGTCTTCCTGCCGCGCTACAACTCCACTCATGCGCCAGGTCCAACTAACTCGTAAAGGAGATCTCTGTGCATAAAATATGCTGTAGCAAGATGTAACTATCCCCCCCCCCTTCTTTGAAACACACTACTTAAGATGGCTGCAATGTTAAAAACATTCCGTGAAATTACGGAAAAGTAAGGCAAAAATATTATCCAGAAATCTTTGTAAAATAACGGACACTCAGTTTTTCTTGATAACGGAATCCTCCGTAAAATTACGGACAATCCGTTTTCCTCACAAAAATTTATTCTTTTTAATTACTCGCACTACATTTTCAAGAAATGCGAATTATGTTATGCTTTCTCGAGTTCTTAACGTACCATTTAATCACAAAAAAAAAAAATCCTTAATTTTGCCGGGATTTGAACCCATTGTACCACAGTGACAATACAATTAGTTAGCGAGTTCCATGCAGTGATAAGAGACAAACTTTTGTTTTTGACATCCTGATTTTACAGAACTTCATTGGTATCATTATAAGAAAAAATATTTTACTATATACAAATAACTTCAAACGTCCATACCCGCTGGCGCGAAACGCAGATAAGAGGTGCGATATTATTTTTTTTCAGCTGTGATAAGTTCCATGTAGTGATGTGTGTGGCAGCACACTGCAGGATAGGCGAAGTGCGGAGAATAGAATATGTATGTGGGCTCCTCGGAACACTTCGGCCACTTACTGGGCTGTTCGACCCTTTGTCCACGCGCGATACGAGTCCTTGGCTGTATTGCACGTCGCTCCGCATCTCTTCTCTACGCGGCAATTATTTTATTTATTTTTTAATTTTAAATAGACACCAGCTGATCCCGTACGTGAGCAAAGTGCTCGTGGGATGTGGGTGTTGTCATTGAATAAATCCATTTACATTGCACAACACAAAACACTTAATAAGTAAAACAAACATACGTGAATAGATGTAAGCAAATACAAAATTTACATAAACTGTTTAGCTTAATAGATCATCAAGTTGTAAACAAGTACATAAATTGCATAAATTGATTAACTTTGTACATTGCAAGTTTCAGCACAGGGAAAAAAAAAAGAAAACTGTTTACACAGTTATTAAAATACTAAATTTTAAAATCGTATTTCTGATGACTAAGAGTTCCTGCATTAGTTTGGACAGTGATGAGTTTCTAGCTTTATCATTTCGTACAAAAAGAGTATAACAGACGACATAGAGGACTATTTCAATGTAGCATGAGTCCGAGCAGTATTTAAGTATTCATATATAGAATAAAACGAATTAGTAATAAGATGGTCCCTTAGTTTAGAATCAATGCTCTTTCTTGAAACTTTGCTCAAATTTTTAAGATCAGAAGGAAAAGAATTTTAAAAAATGGCCAACTAGGAAACAACACTTCACTTATACTATATTTGCTTGTATTGTATTCTCTTCGTTTAGCACCAGTGTGCACGCACATTAACTCTAACAGTCATAATAATCAATAAAACCACAATATTTTTGAAGAAACACAGAAAAATATGCTTTAAAAATGTAGAAACTCATTTCCATGGATTTATGGAACGTTACGGACAAACTTCCGTAAACAAAAATTACTGAAGCAACTTCCTCATTCTTTTCTGTAAATGTATCCGCGAATTTACGAAGTTTTTAACATTGCGCCAATATGGACGTAAATCGCGAGTTGTAGTTCAAGAAGTGCGTAGGGCGAAACTGCACGCACATCGCGCCTCATTCTGGCCTCTATAGACACAAGAAAGAATGATCTTATTACTATTACACAGCAACTCATATGAATACTTCAGGGGCGCCTGAAAAGTATCCATTCAGAATAGCTACTATTCCGGACATTTTCCTCTCAACTTGCTTCTGTGAAATCCTGAATTGTTACTATTCACGAAATAGTACAATACTTATGTTTTTTCTAAACTTGAAAAGTATCCACTGTGTGAATAGTAACAATTCAGGCTTCTATAGCTACGATATTTCTGTTTAAAGAATCCTGAAAAGTGCCTACAGTGTGAATAGCTACCATTCCAGGTTATACGCTGCTTCGTTACCGCACGAAAAATCCGGAAAAGTATCCACCGCCTGAATTGTAACAATTCAGGCTTCTAC
>PNEQ01010453.1:0-12769 GCA_003012365.1 Medauroidea extradentata | reverse complement strand
TTAATACTATGATAGCTTAAAACCCTTTATTAATAATCCAACAAGTTTGTCGCCTTACTGTGAATGGAGATAATAAACTTTTAATGGGAATTTCAATAACCACTAAGGACTAACCTCCAATTAAACAAAGATTCGCGGGAACAAGCCCATCATAGATGAGAAGCACATCATAGACATGGAGCACTCAAGCATTACTTTGACTGTTGGAGTGTGTATGCAGCATGACATCATCAAGAAGCCATCACTATTGACTCTACAGCCAGCGATTTCTTCTGAACTTAGATGGTGCTGCATGTGCAAGCCCACGATTGATTCTTTTTGTTATCAGAGAGACATTATTCATTTATGTATTGAATGTGATTAATAAAAACTGAACAATATGTTTTAAAAATATTTGCCAGTGGTATGTATGTTTTGTTTCAGGAATTGACAGGACTCTAGTTGAAATGAAATGTTTACATGAGTGATAATACAATTGTTTGTGGTGCGGACTGAGTAACAAATCATTCTGTTAAGACACTAGTTTGTTATCACTCCGCAGGAGGGGCATTCTGTAATGAGTGCAATTTCATTTTCATGTCTTGTAGCTGCAGACATTTTATTATTCTATGGACGTAAAATTGTTTGTAAATTTTAAAGATCTGTGTATTTTAGATTTAAGGTGATTATGGTCAGGTAGCTGATCTTATGTTGTATAGCAACAATTGTTTAGATGTTTACTCTATGTCCAGTATAGTACTCTATGAAAATAGAATAATGGTGGCAAGTTTGAAACAATGAGTTTTGGAAGAATGGAATGTGGTCTGATTAATTTGGAAAATTTTAACATTTACTGAATATTTGTAGAGTAAAAGCCACCAACCATAGCAATAAAATGGAGATGATGAAGATTTTGTTACGTCAAATTTATTTACATTATTTGTTTCTGTTCAAGAACAAGAATGCCTTGAATACTCAGAGTTAAGTACAACTTTATACCTACCTTGTTGCCGCTTTTTAGGACTTAATTTCAAAATGTATTTGGCATACTGATTTAGCAAAGGTAATAAGTATCTACGGTTAGTGCTTATTTTAGTGAAAATAGACTGTGACAATCTCAGTAGTCCTGAAGTTCTCATTGCTAGCTACCGGTGCAACATTTAAATTAAGCATATCGAGGATACACTTGTACTTCTAGCACCTATTTCTGTTTCTGCACCTATTCAACTCTGCTCCTTGTGGGTCACAGCAGTGTGGTGGGTTGTAGTATAGGGTGCTGTTGTAGTAGGCTAGCCTCCAGGAATATGTGTTGACTCAGGAAGACAGCAGCTGTTAACTGGATGTAGGATGACGGAGTCATACCACATGATTAGAGCAACGTTTTACTTGCTCCTATATTATTGCTTCAGCACCCTCTAGGAGCTGTTCAAATATGTCTTGGCCCAACTGTGAAAGTTACACGTACTTACAGCTGCATGAAATCTAGCGAGAGCCCAAAATAAAACAAGAATTTTTCAAGTCCCTATTAATTACTAGGGAACGGAAAAATCCGCGTTTTCTTTTCGGAACAAGCTGTAATTCCAACTACTATAAGTTAGTGTTACCTTCGCAATTGGCTCTCGACTCTTAAGACATTTCCTGTAAGTCGCTGAGCCAGTAAAAAAAAAGTGCTATCACTGTGTCGCTGAACAGCCAATGAGCAGCTGTTGTCTGTTTTAAATTAACATATAGTCTTGGAGGCTAGCCTGCGGGTCAGTGAACCTGCGCGAATTTTTCCTGTCTCTATTAATTACTGTCCAGAAACAATCTCTCAGGCAGACCAATGGGAGACGTCAGACGAACTTATAAAAGCTAACAGTCTACTCTACTGCCAGAAAATAACGCGAAATTTCAGGGACCTGTAAAATCGCGTTTTGTTTTGGGTACGTGTTAGAATCATAGCAACTGTAAGTTAGTGTCACGTTTGTAATTGGTTCTGGACTTATTTGACACTTCCTGGAGAGTCCTGAGTCAATTGTATAGAATAGTGGCGGCTCGAGAGTTGTCGGTACATAGGTAGAGCCACGATTTTATGGCGAAAAGATTTTTGCAACATTTGGTTTCGATGCGTCATGTGCACACCTGCAGCTCTGCTACATCGTCTGTGATTGGATGATTTTACTCTCACATGCCTTGGCAAATTATAGACGTACAGACTCACAATACTCTTATTCTGATTGGTGCAGTCAAATGAGAAACGTGTATGAACAAAGACACGCTGCCAAAAACCTTGAAACAGAACTGCGGATGTGCACGTGAGTCACTGAAACAAAGTGAGGCAAAAATCTTTTCGCGACAAAATCGTGGCCCTATCCATAGGGCATTAGTAGAGACTGGAAAAATTTTGCGGGTTCACTGGCTCATAGGCTTGTCTCCAAAAATATATGTGAATTCAAGCAGACAACAGCTGCTCATTGGCTGCCTGCTGTTACAGTGAAATGAACCTTCATGCAGTTACGTTTTTATTATTGGCTCAGCGACTTCCAGGAACTGTCATAAGAGTCGAGAGCCAATTGCAAAAGTAGCACTAACTTATAGTAGTTGGAATCATAGCTTGTTCCCAAAACAATACGCGAATTTTTCAGGTCCCTGCATAAGTTGCCGAGAACTGTACACTCGTATGAACGCGCCGCTGTGTACCAATAACCATGAAATCTCTACTGGCTACTTATTGTGTTATTGTCAGTAATTAGCGGCACCTACACACCATTGTGTCAGCGGCTGTAGCGTCAACTAGCGCACAACACTATGCAGTTCTCTGCAATTTGTGCCCTCCCTGGCAACAACCATAGAGTCGCCACCGATATAGAAGCAGATGAACGCAGAACCAATCATGTGGTATCGCTGTATCAGCAAGTTGCATATTAGCAGATGTTGTGTACTTCAGTAAAGAGATATTTTTGGAGATTATCCTACAGGTCAGGGAACCCGCGAATTTTTCCGGTCTCTGCGAATTTCGCATGTCTCTATGTAACGGTAGGGACCCCTGTTTTCGCGAAATTAATTTTGCCGTAGTTTGATTCAGTGCCTTACGTGCACATCCGCAATTATGTTTCAAGGTTATTGGCAGTGTGTCTATGGCTATAATTTGACTGAGCCAACTACAATAACGTCCCTGCAACACCATACGCCTGTAATTTGCTGGTAGAATACCAAGGCTCGTGGGAGTTAAAATATCCTATCACTGACCACGAAGCAGAACTACAGATGTGCACGTAAGGCACCGAAACAAAGTGAGGCAAATTTCTTTTTCGCGAAAGACAGGGGTCCTCATGAATAGGACTCTGATAGATGCATTCTGTTTCTTGTAAAAGGACGTGACGAAACCTTTACTGCCCGTCGCCATCGTCCGGTCCGGCATTCGTCTCTCTCTCTCTCGGACGTTGGAATGCAGGGGAAAACGGTTTCCCGATGCACGCGTACACTCATTTGGTCCTTTATTAATGGCCACGTCAGAGGAAGAAAGCCCGAGCACTAAATCTGTTGAACCCATAAATATTCATTCCAGGCCGGAGCTCTCTGATTTACAAGGTATTTATTGCCATCCTCCCAAGAATGTCCGAGGAGACAAACAACGACCAGTACTTGCTGTAGCTTTCTAAATAGACTCGTACGGTAACTGTATTCTGACGGGAAGGTTCGTGGTTTGTGGCGTCTATTTATACAGTGACACAATAGGTTGTTCGCGATATAAAGTGAGCATATTTGAAGACCATCTTGTCTACACAGAGAAAAATATTTGTTACAGTCAATCACGTATACATTTGTATATGGCGAAACAACGTATCCCAAGGCTCGTGAGAGTTAAAATATCCAATCACTGGCCACGAAAAACAACTACAGATGTGCACGTAAGATACCGAAACAAAGTGGGGGAAAATTCTTTCCGCGAAAAACAAGGGTCCCTACTAATAATCCACTGTGGCCAGTGCGTGTATAGAACTAAGAAGTCTAGACTGCTTCCAGAAGAATAACGAAATATTCTTGACTCAACCCATAGCTAGAAGCACGATTTTATGGCGAAAAGGTTTTTACCACATTTGGTTTCAATGCGTCATGTGCATATCTGTAGCTCTGCTACATCGTCCGTGATTGGATGAATTTTCTCTCACTTGCCTTGGAAAATGAGAAACGTGTCTGAACAAAGACACGTTGCCAATAACCGTAAAGCACAGCTATAGATGTGCACATAAGGCACTGAAACAAAGTGGGGCAAAAAATATTTTCTCGACATCGTGGCCGTACCCATCGCATACATTATGTTTACTGCATGGACATCAGTGTATTTCTGGCGCCAGATTTCTTTTTCGCGTGTCATGGATGCACTGATCCTGCACGACTCACGCTCGTAACTATATATGGGCACAAGATTTTCACACAAAAAGCAAACAACACTCGTTAGTTAACGGTTCAGTTGGTATGGCGACAGCCATTCTTTTTCCGATTAGTTTGACACGGCAGAAGTCGCTTTTGGTCTTTAGTTCTTTAGTAGAAAGCCGGAGTCTTGAATGTGGCAACACTGCATCGGGGGTTCTGATGCTTGTCACTTCTTGGCCACCATAGTCTGTACAACGTGTATAGACGCAGTTTTAGTGACGTGTATACGACTACACAGACTAGGGCTACCAATGAGCGACCGGCAACGGCCTCCGATGCAGCGTTGCCACATTCAAGACTCCGGCCTTCTACTAAATACGGCCATGTCTTTAGCCCATCGACTATACATCCATTCCGCAAGTACTCATGAAGTTAGTCAAATAACTACACCTGACGATAAAAAAATAGGACATTTCACTCAAATGGAGGAACGTTCGGCTTGAGACACAGATTCGTAGGGGCACCTAACTTTCGCGAAAAGACTTTTACCTTTGCATCATGTTCAAAGCTTTATACGCCTCTCCTCCATGGTCGGTGACTGGCTGCTTGTAACTCTCTGCGTTTTGGTGTTCTACCCGCTAATCACAGACGTGTGGTGTCGCAATAACCTTGTCCTGATTGGCACAGTCTAATAAGTCACGCCTCTACACAAAGACACGCGCCTATAACCACTATGCAGAGCTGAAGATGTGCTCGCAAGGCATTGAAACAAGCTTAGGCAAAAAAAAATGTTTTCACGAAAATCAAAGAAATCGATGTACATCAATCCATGCATGACACAGGTTGGGACATGGCTAGGGACGGGAACTTTTGGTGAAAAGATTTTTGCCCCACTTTGGTTCAGTACCTTACATCCCAAGCCTGCAGCTCAACTTCATGGCTATTGACATCGTGTTTTTGTGCAGAATCGTTATTCATTTGACTGTGCCAATCAGTACACGGATAACTGCGACAAATCACGTCTGTTATTTGCGGGTTTAACCTCCAGACATTGTATGTTACGGCATCCAATCACTGACCATATAGCAGAGATGCAGGTGCGCACGTAAGACACTGAAACAAAGTGCTGCAAAAATATTTTCGCGAAATTTCCTGTCCCTAGACATGTCAGATTGTAGATAGCCTGGCGATTGTGTGGGGTAAGTTTATATGGAACATGGCCAGCAATAGTATGAATTAAGTTTACGTTAAAGCTACGCCTGCTTTTAAATACGCAATAAATACCAATTTGTAAGTTGACAAACCCATGCTGAAAACATAAACTGTAGTCGGTATTCAGGTCCCATGTTATTATAACTGGGCAGACTGGGCAATTGCCCGGGGTGTCAACTATTATTTATCTATTAACGTCTTTTATTTTGGCGAAGTTAAGGCGTCAAGCCGTTTCTTACACTTAACCAATTACTAGAGACCTGAAAAATGCGTGTTTTTTTAAGTCGCAAGCTAGGGTTCCAGCAACTATAGGTCTGTATCACGTTCACAATCGGCCGTTGACTTACTCGACACTTCCTGGAAGTAGCTGAACCAATAATAAAACTGTAGCTGAATACAGGTCCATTTCACAGTGTCAGCGAGCAGCTGTCTGCACGAATACACATATATTCTTGGAGGCTAGCCTACAGGTCAGTGAACCCGTGAATGTTTCACGTCTCTACCAATAACATAATACGTATGACTAGGTACCCCTGATTTTCGCGAAAATATTTCTGCGCCAATTTGTTTCAATGTCTTAGATCCACTTCTGCAGTTCTGCTTCTTTGTTATTGGCAGAGCATCTTTGTGTAACGACGTTTCTCATTTGACCCAACCAATCAGAATAAGGTTACTGCGAAAAACACACGCCCGTGATTTGCAGTAAAACGTTAAAGGTACGTGAGAGTTAAATTCTGCCGAACACTGACCATGGAAGCAGAGCCACACATGTGCACACGAGGCACTGGAGCAAACTGATGCAGAAATATTTTAACAGAAAACAAGGGTCCCTGCTTGTGGCAGTTACATAAGAACAGTGCACGAAATTAATGGGGTCAGGCATTGGGCGCAACTCGCAAGTTGATTAAAAAAAAAGGAGGAAACCTTTTGTCATGACAACTTGTAACCTAACTATTCTCATATATTTGTGACAACTCCCCTCTAGTCAGCACTAGAAATACGGGAGGCTATGTAAATAAATAAATACATTTTTTACAGAAAATATTTTTCACGTTAGAGAGAAAAAATCAATTGAAACATCAACGTAAAATAGACAAAATAAACAAATGACTCGAGCAAAATAAAACTTTGCAAAATCGGAGCAAAGAAAACGTAGGTAGTCTACTTCAATAATTTGAAAGCTGTCTCACCGATATTAAGGATGATTAATAGAAATGAATGGAAACAAATAGCTTTGTTTTTTATTTGGAAAATGTTATTTTAAACTATTTTATTGCACAGAGTCGTCGGTGTAACTTAAGTAGGTTTTATAGATTTGATTGGCTCTGGCCAAATTATTCGTGACGTAACTCGTGATTAAGTAGGTCTACGGTTAGAGACACTGGAAAATCGCGGGAATAGTTGAGTATTTGCTAGGCTCCAACATGCTGTACATAACACTGAATGTTTCGTATCGACATTGCTGTGGTTTATTTGAAGCACCGTTTCTCTCTTCAACAAACCCAGTTAAAACGGTACAGCTTGGACACACAGCGTATGTGATTTGCCAGAAAACTGTTCACACGTGTCAAGGTTAATATACTACAGTTTATTGGAGACTATCTTAAACAATTTTCGCGATTTTCCAGTGTCTCTACCTACGGTATATCAATGAAAATCGGTTGTGGAAATTGCTATCCCAACGATTTTTTTTTCACGCAACATTTTCTTTTCTTTTCTTATACATAAAATATTAAAGAGTTAGTGGACGTTAGCTATTATTTGCGTTTGTGGCACGGATACGGGGAAGGCAATAAGTCGAATATTACACGTCCGTCGAACACCTCATCGCCTCTAGGCACGAAGGCTAAGTGTTTTCGCAGTCTGTTTTTTTTTTTTTTTTAAACGGGACTTCAAGCGATGACCCTGTTATTTTATTTGTAGAAAGTACGTAGTAAAGTCCAATGCAGGTTTTAATGATTTTGTTTTACGATTGCGGTAGATATTTTCTCAGCTACAGCAACGGGAAAAAGTAGTTTCTGCGCTTTTGAGGAACTTGGTAATCATGTTTTTCATTAGCGAACGGCATTTTTAAAACCATAGGAACACAGTTTTGAAGTGTGTCTTATTTTCGTAGATAACGCACTTTCAGTACCATGCTACAGCACGGCTCACAGACCACGTCCACTAACCCTTATTAAACATGCCTACTGAATTATAAAAATATCCAGGAAAGGCCGCAAACTACCGTGGCTCCTTGACCACCTACATCATGCTACAGTGGTAACTTACGTTAGCAGAAATGCTTCTTCATCTGTCTGGTCTGAACCGCCAATACAGTCACGAGAACAATCTATCCACTACTGTCTGTAGGGCCAGTCAATGAAAACGCCGGCGGCGAGGTTCCACAACCGCACCCGTCTGGTTACCATGGCAACCGAACGAGACGAAGATACAAAGGAGAGGGGAGTGGCACTGGGTACGGGCATACGGCCCGGTCCTAACCGAACTTGAAGCGCCATCAGACCCGAACTGCGCCGCGTCAGGCCCCTCACACCAAGTTTTGTTACATCGGTCATGTCCCCGTCTACGCCGCCTCCGCCTGGGCGACGCCAGTGCTGCCAACTACCGGCCACCGTTGACAACAGCTTTCGTCTCGGGAGCACAGAAGTGGTTCTTCGTTCGGCACTGATCGGGGAACTTCGCCTGGTTTCGAACCGCCACTTCTCACGCGCCCCGTTATGAGCAGACATCTCCCCCTCATATCCCCGTACCCTGAGACAATTAGTTTATATTGTTTCAGATAAAAAATAATTATGTTCGCCATTTGAAGCAAGGTGTGCAAGACCAAAGCTGGCAGTCTATCTCTATGTGTTACAAAATTTAACGGCGCTATATTGGCGCCTATAACATGCGATTTCATAAACCAAAGTTTTTTATTTGAAAATAAAAAGCGTTACTCCCACCCCTGCTAAAGTACATGATTCCCTATCTTCGCCTGCAGTATGTCAGCGTTTAACTTGGTCATGTAACAAACGAGCAGCGTAACAGTCTAGTTATTTTATAGCGTCTTTCATTTGAAGGGCAGTTTTGTTAGGTTAGGTAACTACGATAACAATTGTTGTAGTTTCCTAACCTTCCAAAACCGTCCTTTTACCACGCAAACATAAATGTTTTGCCATTTAAACTAACTTAAACTTATTTAACCTAACTAACCTAAACTCCCACAAGGGACGTGAAAGGAGGGGGAAGTCCGCAGGTGGATTCGTGAGGGGTGGCAGTTCGAATCCTGGCGAAGTTACCCGATCAGTACCGAACAACGAACCACTTTTGTGCTCCAGAGACATAAGTCCGCCAACCGACTCGTAGTAGTGGAAAAGGCGTCGCGGGGGGAGAGGGTGAGGACGAGAAGTGAGGAAAGGACTCAACAGAAAACACACCAGACCGGCGCTGAGGAGTCATGGGGAAACGACCCCTACGCCAGTCGATAAGGCTGGCTGGTTCGGCGGCGTTGCCACGTCTAACGTAACCCGCACCTCAGCCGTTGTCTGCGTGCGGCCGTTCATTCATCCCTGTTGCTATGCGGTCTTCGTAGGAACGTCCGGGGAAAAAGAAGTACCTGTCTGTGGTATTTTTATTTCCATTTTTTTTCATTACACAATATTGTAATACTTTGGAATTTTTAAATTAAGTTTCTACAGCCCAGCCTCCAGAGCGAAACATAATAATAATAATAACGATAATAATAATAATAATAATAATAATAATAATAATAATAATAATAATAATAACGTACCATTAAACTAAGAAAACAGTCTATTCTTACGGTTTTATCATGTTTATTCACCTTCCACGGCTTCCTTTGTTGACACCAAGGCTAGAAATGTGATTTCCGAAAGTCAAATATCCAATAATGTCTAAGGTAGCTTGGGAGAAAAAAAAAACATACCTTACGAAACGATAAATAACGTCGCACCCAAATTTTTTTTTGAACCAACATGTTGCAAATGTAACGTGCGGTTTTTTTTTAAATTGGTTACGATGCCGT
Organism: Medauroidea extradentata; assembly: GCA_003012365.1. NCBI lineage: Eukaryota > Metazoa > Arthropoda > Insecta > Phasmatodea > Phasmatidae > Medauroidea > Medauroidea extradentata. The sequence goes on along the minus strand of PNEQ01010453.1, from coordinate 3,195 downwards.
AATTTTGTGACTTTGATTTCGGTACGAAAGATGACGTTATTTGAGTGTCTTACATTGTCAAAATAGTTGCTAAAAGAATATGGGGGAAACGGTTTTCTAGGATTGGTGTGATGGAAGACTATATTTATCATGGAAGACTATATTTATCGTGAACTTCAACAGTTGCTAAAACGCGAAATGAAGTAAACAAAATGAAACATTTCGCACAAATTTACCAAATGACACTTATGAAAAGACATCTTTGACCACTTTCCCTAATGTTACAATACTAAAAGGGAATGCAAGTTTTTCCCCACGTTGGTATGCATACCGAATGTAAATATAAACTGTCAGCTATAAACAAAGAAGAACAGTACCTTATTTATTAGATTTTTGCCGAATAAGTTCTACATTCCTGTCAAATTTAGTGGACTTTTCCAAGCACAATTTTTCGTTTACATGTGTTGTCATATATGTCATCTTTCGTATTTCATTAATTTTGGTATCTACAGCGTTTTCTGGACAGAGTTACGGAAAACGACATTATTTTAACGCAATTTTATGTTAAAAACATGTTCGTCACAAACTAAGTCTAAATTACGTATTATGAATAATGCGTATTTGAACCACTGCATTGTTCACTTTAAAATGAATATCCAGCCAGGAGTTTGAGGCACATTCACGAAGGCGTTATTACAAACGGACATACAATGCTGCACCGAAATCTGATCGTACACGTAAAAATTAAAATTGTGTTGTAACATCTATATCTGTTTGTCACGCGTAGCTGACGAATCTGTACAACTTATCACTGTTCAAGTTGTCTCTTTTGGAAATGCATTTTTAACTCACACCTAGTTTGTATTCTGATGCAGTGGAAATCCAACAGATGTTGAATCAAGTGAAGTAAAGAGATTTGAGGTAGCGCTGGTGAGGGGTGACATGATGTATGGAGCAGCGCCAGAGTGAAGTACAGTTAGTTCTGTGATGACATAAGTCTTTAAGAGGCCGTTCCGTTGTTTCAGGCGCATGTATGCAACCCTCATTAACCCTATATAAATCAAGGCTAATTTTACTATCGCTATAGTAATAAAAATATAACGCATTTAAAAATTGCATTAACATTTTTAAAAGACGCAGTCTTTTTTATTCGAGCTGCGTTTTGCAAAATCAAGTATAACAAATGGTTACATTATCAACGTGGTAAAAAAAAAAAAGTTTTGAAAAATTTCTAGTCAACCATACCTTACACTTCACTTCGGCGGATGCAGCAAAAATAAGAACGGCTGAAAGAAACACTGGACATGTTCCGACGAGTTCACAGCCTTAATTCGAGATAGCCTAAGTAATTTTAGGTTGCACGAGACAAGTTTAAAAAGTGTAGTTTAGTGCTGGTATTCACAGTCGTATTTGCGAAGAAGAAACGCGTCACATTCTACACTTTGGCAGGAAATTATATTCTTAAACAACTTGCGTGTTGTTTGCATGTCGCAAGCTCTCTCAAAGTTGCGAGAGGTCAGAACCTATCATATCCGACTCGCAACTGCAAATTGCTTTCAAAGGCAGACAAGATGGCCGGTAGCCGATTTATAACCTTGCTCTTTGTCTTGAAAATACTGTAACAAGTCAGCGCTCTCGAAGGTATTTGGGCTGAACGACCAGACGAACCACGAAACCTTCCCCTTCCCTGCTTGCTACGTACAGCACCGGCAACGAGGTGGCGGACTGTGCCCCTCCTCCTCCCCTTCCCCTGCTCGCTACCACCAGTCCAGGCGGCGAGGCGGTGGACTGCAATCCACCTCCTTTCCTCCATCTTCCCGCCCCTGGAGACGCGGGCCACTCAGGCCTGGTTGATGTCGGCGGCTTTCTGAATGGACGGGCACCTGTCAGTCATCCGGGACAAGCCTTCAGCTCGGACGTAACTGGATGGTCCCGCAACACCTAAAATGTTCAACTTACATCAACCAGCATGTAAGGCGAGCTCTGAGAATATTCTGGGCGTCGTCGTGGGCGACTATAAATACCGGCCCACTGTGAGCATAGATGGAGTGATTGCGGCGTTCAGCTGGTGAGTGTTTGCGATGTACTTGGCAGCGAGGGACGAGGCGGGACCAGCAGATCGAGGAGAGACTACGCAGGTGTAGATGACGGCGACACTCTTAGAGTGGTTTGAGTAAGAGTGAGAGAGGACGAACAGGTAGAACTGTAGCTGTGCACTGTGAGACAGTTCTAGATAGAAACTTACGTGGTCGGAGGGTTGATTTGAGAGATATGCGTTATTAATTGTATACTAGAGTATTAAATTAGGCTTTCAGGGAGATTACCTGTGTGTAATTACTGTAAGTGTTTAATTGAAAAGGGTGAATCGCGAGTGTTGTGCGAAAAACAGGGGTTCCTACCTATAGGGAACCTTCCACTGCACAAAGTAGCCAATCAAGGCACAACGTCTGTGGCCTGAGCTTCATGCAGCCATTTTGCTTCTGTATACCTAGTTATTCTGTGTCATCACGGCTTGTCCACGCTACGATCGATTCCGCTGTGCCGCATGACTGACGCATCAATAGTAGTTGCTGGATTCAGTGCGACGTGTATTTTTAAAAGTGACGGAAGCGTACACAATGGGATGTCTGATGATACTCGAAACAGTACCAACAATGCATTACGTTTCAGTGTTTACGTCGTCACGTCGAGTAGAGAAACTGCGAGCTGGTTTCAAGGAAAAGGGATTCAGCAGTGCAATATTATCTGTTCGTCAGTTCTCGGGAGTTCAGAGAATGAGTCACCTTTAGCAGCGTTGAAGACACCAGAAGTTGTGGACAGACGCATGGTGTCACCTTTGAATATATATACTGGGTAGAAGTCGCGAAAGGATAGGAAAAACTCTACGCGTTTGAGGAGAAGCTTGGATAATCCACCGCTGCAGTGCGCTGCTATAACACCTTGTATCGTCTTAGTTGGTAAATCGCACGCTAGAGCGCTGCAAAGTCACCCGCCGTCATTCATGACGTTTGCACCCCAGCGACAGCGACCAAACCGGTTTTGACCTTCCCCCGCTCCCTTCAGTCTGCCGTGTGAAACATCGCGATAAATAGACTACTTGGCCCGTAATGTCCGAACAGATTGCATGCTGAGAGAATCTGCTGTTCTTGCACAAACAATCGCTCGTCTGCTATAAGACTATGTTTGTAACGGAGTAAGTTGCGGCTGAAAATAAAA
>PNEQ01010451.1:0-12768 GCA_003012365.1 Medauroidea extradentata | reverse complement strand
GCCCCGCCAATGAACTCGTTCTCCCCCCCCCCTCTCCCTTTTTCTTGCTGTCGTACCTTCGACTAGCTTCGGGCAGCCTCGGCCGTTTTCGTTCCTTCCCTTCCCCTCTCCTACTCTCCTCCCGGCATCGTCGCCAAGCCAATCCCGGTTGTCTCGTGGCACTCTGCCTTCGCTCGCCCTCCTGGAATGTTCTCACGCTCTCCTCGTGACCGATGTGGTACGTGTGGCAGTTTATCTTTATTCTGGTAAATCTTTTTTCCTGTTTGGTTATTAATTTAAATCTTGCTTTCGCATTTTTTATGTTTCATTTGTTTTTTTCCTTGTTCTTGTTTAAGTAGTGCCGTTTCGGCCGTGAGAGGATCGACGCCCCACTTTATTTTTCAGTAGCCTTCGTGTATTTGTGCGCGTTATCAAATTTGGTCAATGTTAATTTTGACTCCTGTAACTTGTATCTGGAAACCCCATGTATTGTATGATCAATAAACACAGCATTGTTTTGAAACCCTGCACGTGTTTAATTTAAGGATGCATTTAGACCCTGTCCCTGAGTGATCAGTGGTGTCACCTTGTTGGATTGTGCTATTTTGGAGGTAGAAAGTGTGCCTTGGCGTGAGCTTGTTAGCTAACCCTAGATTCATAGCCGCATGTCATTGTATAATTGTGTCTGTAAGATTCGGGCACAGTCCCAAATAAATTAGGTGGTGTGATTGTACTAATAGCATCTATTTTAAAATAATTAATTATACCTTTGTATAAAAGAAACTTTCAAGGAAACACATTCCCAGAAATCTCACCTTAGGTGCACAATCACATGATGAACAGGCCACGAAAGAACTGATCCCTGCCATTTGACCAGCAGAATTGAAAGCCTGGCAACTCTAAACCTGCGTTGATGTCTCTCCAATGCGAGTGAACTCGCTGATGTAGCGTCCTCGTACATCCAATGATTTGCTAGGATAAAACTTTACACACATTCCATAAGAATTCCGTATGCCTGTCGCCCCTCATAACACAAGGTACGACCTGTTCCACCGTGTCGCCAACACCAAGTGCCGCCTTGCACTCAACTTTCCTTCCTTACCAGCTGTTATTCCTATCTCCGCTCCGCACTTTCCCTTCCCCCTCTGCAGACAGACATCACTCGAAGGCAAACAGAGAAATCCAGCTGCCATCTGGAAAACTTGTCTGCCATTCTAACGTGTAAACGCCGAGCCCGAACAGAAGAGAGAGGAAAGAACTTATTACCAGCCTATCACCCCGTACAAGAAAGGGAAAATCCTGGGCCCTTGCTCGGGGGAAAGACCTAGAGGAAATAACCCGATACCCTGATACAGAACGCCAGCTCAGTCTCTGTGCACAGAGCATTAAACCAGCATGCAGGGATTTAGTAGTTATTGTGTGGAAAGAGATGGACGGTGTGGTAGGTAGAGGGAGAAGGTGGTGGGAAGTCACACGGATAAGCCAAAAATGGTTTTAAGTGAAGCACTAACAATCAGGAGTTCACTGTAAGTGAAGTGGCCGAAACATGTAAAATAGAAATACATTATATTTTTTTACTATTGCTTTTACTTGCTTTACTAGTTTACAGTACAACAAAATCAGTTATTGGCGACGACCAGGTGCAAGGTTATGTCGCGGAGCAAACCTCCTGCACATTTGTTCTCTTCATTGTCTTAGGAAGGACTGCTGAAAGTGGCGGGATGCAGGTCTTGTTTATAATGTTCACTTTATGCTGAACCACGTATGCTCCAATGTGTCTGTTCACATATGTTTGTGTCTCTCAACATTTGTGATGACTGCTTTGTCCTTGTCCATTTTTGTCATAGTTTTTCGTACACTTGTTTTATTTTATTGCTCTTTTAGTTTTTGTCTCCTAGATAAAACTGCTGTTCTATTTTTTTGCTTTCGTGTCACCTTTCTGGATATGATAAGAATTCCTTTCCGGAATTTTTTTTATAGTATGTTGTGTGTTTGTTGACAACTAATACTACCGGCTTTTCTTTCTTTGATTATTTTACTGTGGGGCTTTTTTCTAACTCCGCAAGCATTCACTCTCAATAGCGCATATCCATGGAAGGTACTGAATACAGAGACCTTTGTAAGGTTTGGCCTGTGGTTCCAGGAAGTAATGCCCGTATATGGTTCGGTGCTTGTAAGCAATGAACGAACCTGTTAACAGCGCTGCCTACCTGATAGCCATAGCATCAACAAGAGAAATTATATTTCTATGTTGATTAGTTTTTTTCCAGTGATATTGATTTCAAACCAGAACATTGTCTACATTTAGAGAAATAGAATATATTGCAATAAGAATGTCTGATATTTGAGAAACTATTTTTGTTTATTTTCTTACCATCTGTGGAGCCTTATAGTTGACAAAATGGTTGTCAGACCAGTCAGAAGTAAACGAAAATGTATTACAACAGTTAAACATACATTAAAACCCTCTTAAGAAGTACCATATTAAGAAGTTCCGCCCCCCCCCCCCTTTTCTCTTCAAAGTTTTGAAAGAATTTACCAAGTCTTTAAATACAATAGTATAAAATGAATTGTTTAAGGCCATGCTCTCTAATTTATAATTTTTTTAGCAATATTAATTTTTTAGACTTAAATGAGAGCAGATATCAAGAAACTGTGTGGCAGTTTTGTTTATAATCATCTACTCCATGTTGGTAGATTTTTGCAAGGCAGTGAATAATATGGTTTTAGTTAACTATCTAATTAATGAAATTCTGGTTAACTGAATTTTTAGCCGAAACCTTATAATTTCTTGCTTTGAAAAAAATAGCTGTAATGGTAAGAAGCAGTTTTAAAAAAAACTGCCAGATAGATTTTTAATGTCTGCTCTCTTTTAAGTTTAAAAAAAATAATAATCGAAAAAACAGTAGAAACTAAAAAGCATGGCCTTAAGAGTGCGAGGTAGATAAATAAACGCTGAATATATCAATTGATTTCTACCCTTTTTTAAAATATTATGTGGATAAAATACTTAATGACAATCCTAGATAATGTATTAGACATGAGTAAATATTTATCCATAATTACTAATTTGCTACGCGATATCTCTTGCGCCGCAGTTAAATACACGAGGTTCCAGCGTCAGAGATTGTGACTCAGAAGTTCGTAACACTGGAAACAAATTTGTTCAAAACGTTGGCTAAAACTATTGTCTAGGATTGCTATTGTTTAATTTTCGCAAATTGGCTTCAAGAATCCTACAGTTATAGATTAATGCTTTTAGTGTTGAATTATGTACCATGCCCTCTTTAAGTTAAAAATTTTTCACTATCACTGTCCTAAATTTGTTTTAAAATGTTTGGCAGAACTGTATATGACATAACACAGTGCTGAAATATGAAATCTTGCAGGTGGCTTGTGTAGATAAGTAGCTTTACGAGTGTTATGGTTTGGTTACGAACTACTGAGTTCTTGAGAAATATATCAGTATTATCTGCTGTAAAATATAAAACTTAATAAACGTGTTGGCATGATAAAGAGTTGGAATTTTTTGTTTTACTGTGTTTGTTGATAATTAAAATAGCTATGTGCACCTAGTTTTCAAGGTACTATTTAAAAAAAAAATACTCTAAATTCATATAGCAATGTGAAAATCATATAGCAATGTGGACCTTGCAGATAAGAACAGTCAGTGGTGCTGTGTATAGGTTGGACAGGTATTGAGCTGTACGGAATATAATATGTGAATATCCTGTCCTTGCTCGTGATAGGCATCACACTTTAGCAGTCATGCTTATGATGGTAAAGTTGAGTATTTTTGTTAATTCTCTTTGATTAGTTGTTTCAGTTATAGGTATTTCTCTATTGGCCACGTATTATTTCTCCTTTGCTTACATCACCTGCCTTTCTCACACAATGGCACATGATGACCAATCACAGCTAGTTAACTTTATCTATAAGTGGTCGTTCATTTCAGTGCTTGTATTGTGTTGGCGAGGTAACTGGGTATGGAGTGCCCCTGCCCAGCATTGTTTTTATCAGAAGCTGATAAGATAACACTGGCTGGCTAGCTAGCTAGCTAGCTGGCTGAGCTATTGGTGGCCTGCCATGTTGTTGCATGCGTGAGGCTATGAGCACAGGCCGTAAGTATCTCTTAACTTGACATTGTAGTTGTACTTTGAATGTATGTTTTATTTGTTCAAGTTGGGTTTGTTGTTGACGTGTGACATTGTCATACTTTTTAAAGTAATCTGTCCTGCTTGTTAACGATAATCTAAGTTTGTTTTAAACTACTGTATTTCCTGTAGTTGTAAAGGTTGTGGCAAGTGAAAAGTCCAGATATTCACCTGTGCAGGACGGGTCGTTGGAAAGTTGGTGTGGAAGGTCATATAAGGGGGGCTACAGTGTAGGGAGTAAGTTTAGAGTATTCTGCTGCTGGAGTACCCTCTCCCTTACAAATGTGTGCTGCATTTAGTTGTTCTCTTGTCAGTTGATGTAATCTTCCATGTTGTTCAGAATCACACTGTTAATTGCTGATAGTAACTTGCATCACATGTACTAGAACATTCTGTAAACTGTTCTCTTTATCAGCAGGGTGTTTTTTAGGAAATGCAAAAATAATGGTGTGTGGTACAGTACAAACAAGCAGTTATATAAAGTGACAGTTATAGTCTCATATCTACATTATTTTTTTATAATTTAGACAGTTTTGAATAGAGGTAATAGGCGAAATAGTGCAGCTGTAGCATATTGTACTTGCACTTGAGGACTGTAGTTAGATCCCTTGCTCAGGCCATTCTGAATTTTATTTCAAATATTTTCTTGGAATTACTCCACAAGAACACTGATATGGTTCCTTATCAAAAGCCTCGAGTGATTCCTCTACCAGTTCCTGCAGTCATGTAAAGTTATGTGTAGCCTAACTGTTTTTAATGACCTCGCTGTAGCCAAGATGTGAACTGACCTACCATGCCCTGAGCAGAGACAGGTAGTTAAATAATGATTTAAATCTCATTTGTTTCTCTTCACATAATTTTTGGTTTCGTTCATTCTTTTCATAGTTTTATATTTTTACCTTTTTGTTTGTGGTGTTTTAATTTGATTGTTCCTCTTTATGCAAATTTTATTTTTTAGCTTGGATATTTTAATTTTTTGAACTAGGACCATTATTATTAATTTTAATTTTAAGTTTGTGTTTGTACAATTACAGTATTTTATTTTATCATATTTTTTGGTAGAATTATATTATTTTATCCGTGCTCTTTGCGTGAAGATCTTTTTCATCCTGTCTAGATATTGTACACTGTCTATATGCTTACGACAGACCTAAGAAAAATGTTAGGCACGTTGTTTAGTTTTAGCTCGCATTGGTAGTAAGTTACTTTTGCAGTAACATGTTATTCTTTGTGCACGTTATTTTTTTCTTATGGAAATTCTGTAGAACGGATGTGTTTCATTCGAGGGTCACATAGCTTGTCCTCTTCATCTGCGAGGTGCCAGATAGGAGCCATTTACAGACAGCTCGTCAGAGACTTCTGATTACATGTCCTGTAATGTCTGTGTGATGGTTGGTCAAATGTGGTTATTCAGTTGTGTTTTCAGAAAGCTGATACAGTGCAAACACCTTCTAACTCAAGGGAAAAACTTTTCTGTGGGACATTGACTTGCATGATCTATAAATCCACATCTTGGTGTATAACTCACAATGTTGAAGAGATGGCATAGCTTCTAGTAGTGAGCATGTAAACTGTTAAGAAGATAAGCTCGAGTTTTTATTGTTATTTTGTAGTGCACTTGGTGGTACCAGGCTGACTTAGTTTCGAGTGTTTCACCACATAATTTTGAACATCCCAGTGTTTACTATGAAGTCGTGTTTTGATGTTGTCGATTTGCATTTACAGTTGGTATTTTCTGTGAATATTTTGTAATGAAATGCATATCTGTTTTCACTTGCCTGTATTAGGAGTCTTCGAAATACTGTATATTAGCAGTATTGTTGGTATTTCTCATTCCACCTAATATCATTCAACATCAGTCAGCTGTGTTCTCAAAGAGCTACACATCATAAGCTTAGCATAACTAGGAGGATGGAGCTGTGTGTGTAGATGTTTATATGTGGCTTAGGCAGGTTGGTTGCTGAGAGAGGTGTGTGGTGGTGTGTGTTTGCAGAGGAGGTGCGTCGCAGAGGTAGCGTGGCGGAGGGCTCGACGCTCCCAGACCCACGGGCGGCCTGGGCAGCGGCCATGGGGCCCTCTGACCCCAACAACGTGGCCCAGCAACTAGCCTGGATGCAGCAAGCCTACGCCAACTACATGATGCAGTATGTCCAACTGTGAGTGTGCCTTCTGCTGCCTTTGTGCTTCCGTCTGCCATGAATCATGCAGCCTGTGGGTGCTAGACCCATTTGTTTCCTGGTGAACATGATGTGTGAACACACATTAGTCTGTGGGAGGTTCAAGGTTCTTGATGAAATGTTGGGATTGTAGAAGATTCTACTATGACCGTTTCACTTGCGACTTCCGTAGCTTCAGTTCTTTGATCCTTAACTGTGAACATATCTGTAGCGTTTAATAGCAGGGCAAATTGCCTTCCTTGCTGTAGTTATAAAAGGTAGTTAACGTACTATATGGAAAATATTTGAGGAAACGTTTTAGAGCGAAATGTTTTTTTTTTTGTAGGAAATATTTTATGTAGTATTTAAGTAATTAATCGTGTAGTATTTTAAGCAGTGCTAACATATGAGGGGATCCTCTGGCCCATATGTACAGAAATGCAGTCACATACTCAGTCGTGACATTAGAAAACACGTCCTTGTGTTTTTTTTTTTTTTGGGGCTATTTTTTTCTACCATAGAAAGTTTTACATACAGTGGAATCTCTATTTTTCAGTGGACTGAAGGAAAATGTCAATTCTTGTAAACATTTTATGGATCTTGACTCTAAAATGCAACCATAGAAAATTTTCTGTACTAGTTGCTGACATTTAGTTCATGTGGATTTATTAGCTAGAAGTTCAATGGCAATGGCTAAGATCGCCTTTTATGAAGGTACTGTAGTTACACACTAAAGTGTTGTCTTGGTGTGGCAACCTTGAGGGAATGTACTGTAAAAAAAAACAATTTTTGATATGTCTGTCAGAAGTGTATGATTACTGAAGCGCTGTTCACACACTCTCACTAATGGACACAACTGTGACATGTTGATAATGCTAGTGGTGGTTTGATGGTCCAACATTGTGTCTTGTAGATTCTTGCCTCTGACCAGATGCGTCTGTTGTCTGCAGTTGCTTTGTAGTTAATTGAGCTAGCTATAAAGTGTTCTGTCAGCCAGTTCTGATACTTTGTCACATACTGTAAGTGAATTTCATCACTGTTGATACGTAGTTTTAACACACAGACCTAGATTATTTGGAACATACGTTTATATCAGTGTCATTCTCAGTTCAGGACGAGGTCGCTACCAGACTCCATTTAATATGCCCCAAGACTGTAAATAATGCTGTCCACAATTCTTACCTTGACTTCTAAGTGTGTAGTAAATGTCAAAACATTAATGCCGCTTGTTGCATAAATATAAAGATGCTTGCATTGATGGTGTAATGAGGGTGTGATGTAAGGTTAGTTTACCGCAACATGCGGGCTTGATTGTGGAATTTTCACACATCGTACATTCTCAGTTGAAGGTAATGCCCTTCTGTCTGGAACATCCTATAGTCTGTTCTAGAAATGTGTGCACCTTTCTGTTTTCTAAATTGTCGAATGAGCCAACAAATGAGATAATGTAGGTACATAGTATAGAAAACCCTGGTAATGGAAGTGGTAATGCACGGCAAACCACGGAGCATTGTCTGGTGAGAGCACTCATTCATACAATATACTATACCAGAATGATACTTGTATAGTTGAAGTACACTCAGTGCCTTAACTGTAGATGACTATCTGTGATTCAGTTGCTAACAGTCTTAACTGAACATGCGTATTGTAGATCTCTTTCTGATTTTGGTTGACTGCTACAAAGTGGTGAGCCAAACTCTTTCAGGTAAAAACTGTCAGACTGATTTGAAAGCCTCTTCAGCTATTTTCATTACTTTTGTATAAAACAGTGACTGCATATTTGAGGCTTCTCTGGAGTAATCTATAACACAATATTTGTTCCTACATAGGTAAATAGAACTAGAAATCCTGTAGTTTGGAGAAGATTAAAACACAAGAAGTTACTCACTTCACCAGAAACATTTTATAAACTACTAAAAACTGTCAGAACTTAACAAAGTAAGAAAAATATAAGAAATGTTTGTCAACATATGTAATTAAAATCCTACAGTTATTAATTTGAAACCAGTCGAGCCAGGAACCTAAACAAAAGACTACTTTAACTTAATAATTCTAGACTGTATTTTATATTTAAAGTTTGAAAACTGAATATAATTTACTCATGTCCCCAATTACTAAGTTGTTGAATCCTAGTGTATCATCCCAAACACCTGATGAAGCAGTGGTGAACAAGGCACATAGCCTGTAATTAATGATTTTAAAATTGGAGGAAAAAGATTTCATGTAAATTGTAATTAGGTAGGGGTATAGGTCCCTGTACATGGTATGCGTGTGATGAGTTGATGTGCGACCATATGTGGCAGGATGGCCTCGGCTGCATCACCCCAGGAGGGCTTTGCTGCTACTGCGACGATCCCTCCCTCATTCTCCTTCCAGCCACCCCCGGCTGCAGAACAGCCTCCAGCCGCACCCAACAATCCCGAGAGAGTTGCAGCGCCCCTCGACAACAACCTTCCAGGTGAGATCACTTTCGACCTTCACTCACTCGTACAGTGTATGCATCTATATTCCATTGCTAATTAATTGTGTGTGTTGTTAAATATGTACCTACAAGTTATTACTGTAGGTCGTAGTTAATTTTAAAATCTATTTTTTACAATTTATATCAGCCAACAGTAAAATCTAGAAACTCTGTTGAAAATACTCCGTATTGTAAAACTTTGGTGCACCTACAAGGAGAAAGAAGCCATTTGTGCAGAAATGCTTTGAGCTGGAGATGAGGTACATCGCAAAAATGTTTTGTGAAAACATACCCTTGAAAACGCTGTAGTTTCTTGCAACATACAGTGGAATCCCGTTACTACGAGAGTTCATAATGGCACATAAAGCTGTCGTAGTAGCTAAATGTTTACATAAACAAGCAGTTTTTAGGTTATGCCATGAGACATGGGATGGTAATAATAACAGTATAGTTGACCTTGGTTAGTATCTCTGCTATTATAAAGCAAAGTGCCAAATATGATAAGCATAAGTTTATTGGCTGTAATAATACAGTAATTTATTTATTCCATGATCTTCACTAGCTTTTGATGTCACTTTTTTCACTTGCTAAAGCATAGCACGTAATGTAAACAAAACAAAAATGGCCATCTTGTAGGGTGGCAACTAAAACGGACAGCACTGCTAGCTCACTTGTGATTGGCTGAAACAAATAACGCTCCACCATTAAGATGTCTTATGAGTGGCCAAACAAAAGAGGACACGCTGTTACATGTTACCCAAGTTGGCAACGTTTTGTGTAGTATTCAAAGGGAAAACAGTTACGAATACGATTTTAGTAAGTGATCACAACTGAGTACAGTTTATTTACACATTCCTACATAAATTTTGCCAAAATGAAAACTAATGGCTAAGAAATCAAACACGTAAGTATGAAAACAGACACAATAAGGTTATAAACTTACTCGGGTTACACTGGGTCGCGTAAAATTTCAATGCCAGGCGTTCAAAAAAGTGATCCAAATGAAGTTTGCTTGCATGCATTTTGCCACGATCGGACAAACCTAACGTGTTCAAAAACCACTCTGGCAGGTTAATTTCTGTGAACATAACTCTTATTAACTTCTTGCAGTATAACATTCACAATAAAAATGGGTAGTAGTGAGTTTGATACTGATTCTGCAGTGCTGTTCCAATATCTCAATAAAAAGAAGATACACACAAGGGATGCTGTGCACTCAATGGGCCGCATTCGTTTTCATGCAGTCCCAAGATTTTTTTATATTTCATAACAATTGCGGCCAAGCAAGTCTCAAGACAGTGTTGCCAGATGCAACTGCATTTCCACCATTGCCATATCTCATGCTGTGCACTGTACGCAGATAACTGTGATTCTCACGTGTGTTTCTATTTAATATGTTTACTTATAATTTAAAAAAAAATAACATTTTGCACAGTATGTTGATGTTTTTGTATCACTCTTATCTACGAAAGAATTTATGACACCATTTGTAGTTGCCAAAAATTTTTTCAATAAACTGCATTTACACAAACTGACTGTGCACTACACAACACTCGTAGTTACAGATGTCTGTAATTTCCCGTACTCGTAGTAGTGAGATTATACTGCATCTGATTCTGTGATATGGTACTTCTGACACAACGTAGTTGTCTGTAGACCAATAATGAGCATCAAATATTACAATATCGTGATGCTTATAGGCTCAGTCAAATAGGGCAACAGCTCCAAGTACAAGCTAAAGCCAGTAATCTTCTGGTAAGCTGAACGTGTGTTTAAATCCAGTAAACAGTCAAGTTTTCCTGCGATAAACCTTCTTCTCTACTCATAGCATTACTCTTCTCCATACTGCTGTCTCTGTGCAAGCAGAAGCAGGGTTCATACTAGTGAAATGAGTCTATGTATAGTAGTTTATGCTAGTAACATATATCCAGTTAAATTATGCAGTCAGCATGAACCTAAATAAGTTGATGTAAAAATTAATCAAAAAATGTAAAGTACAATACAAAGATATTAATTTAATATTGTTTTTATTTTATTTATTTTTAAATAAGGAAACGTTTGGAACAGTATTAAGCTATTTACTATCAACCTATAAAGAGTGATGCAGTCATTGTTAATGTTGAATTACAGTATATGCATTGACGGGTAGTTGTTGTTACCAGAATTTTTTTCTTTTTCTTCATAACTTCTCAGTTTATCATGAACCGATATTTACGACTCTGTTTCAATCATTATGTTAGTGTTTATATGTATGGTATGTATGTATATATATATATGTATGTGTATATATATATATATATTGCACAATTTTTATTGGTCAATGGAAAGCGTTGCGGGAACAAGCAAAGGTGTTGCGAGCTCAAGTAATGATGAAGTAATGAAGTTTGTAGACTTAGCGGTTTAAACAGAGTGGTTATTTGAGTTTATGTTTAAAACCTAATTTCAACTAATAAACCTAACCACATAGGCTACTTAAAACTTGTGTATTAAACCTATTGAAGCAAAGAAATGTGTTGATAAGTTATAAAAACATATTTTATGAAAGGCCAAAAAATTAATAATTTCCCGATCCCGTTCCATTTCCCGAAAGAAAAATTTTTTCCCGCCTAAATATTATTTCCCGATCTGAAATTTTCATTTCTGCACAGCCCTAACATGTATGTGTGTGTGTGTATGTATACACACACACACACACACAGGGTGGCCACCCACCTGTAAAACCTGGAATTACAGGGAAATTGTGGTCACCTGGAAATATCAGGGAAATGTCAGGGAATTTTTGGTTCATCTGAGACATTTCAGTGCATTTTCTTGCCTCGTTCATTTTGAGCTACTGCAAAAGTCACAGGAAAGAATATTATGTCACTTTGAGACCATTATAAAAATTTTATTGAAAAAATTACCACTAAGTAGGTGTGATTATACTCCTTTGTCAAGTTCGTAGTTATTTCTGATGAGTATTTTGTCAAGTTCATTGACAGTAGTGTCAAAAAGGACTTAAAATATTTATCTTGATTGGAAAATGTTTTGAATGAAATGCCAAATGTTCTTTTTATACTTGCGAAAATCAGGGAAATTTTTGGTTTTCTATCATGGAAATCAGGGGAAAATCAGGGAATTTTCGATGTTGAAATGAGTGGCCACCCTGAATATATTTTAAATTGTGAGAAAAAAAATGTGTAACTTGTGATTATAGGGCAATACTATTTATTGTACTTTGTGCTACAATACTGGTATGGTTGTTGAAATTGACATTTATTTAGGTTGCAATTAGTTATACAATTTAAGATTTTTAAACTAAATTGCTGGATGGTAGCATTCTAAATACATGTTTAAAGTTCGACTGTACTTGCACTATAGCGCAAGGTAAATAGAATTTGTGCTAATATCGCAAATTCTAAATATTTCTTCTCAAAATTTTATAAAAATAAAACAAATTAAATCTAATACAGTGAGTGAAACTGAACCTTAATGAAACATCACAATTCCCGAAAATCATGTCGCTGAATTGATGTATTTTTAATTAGAGTTACCGTAGTAAAATAAGAGTTCTACTGTAAAAATGCCATGAAGAAGGGTAAGAATGTAGAGGGACTTGCTGTGGTCACAGATGGAGATGATGACGAGGGCCGAGGGAATAGAGACTGGTTGGACTGGTTCTACCTGCTAAGTCGCATGGGTGTGTTGCTCAGTATTGTCTACTTCTACTCTTCGCCCACCCGCTTCTTCATGGTTGCAATGCTCGCCATCGTCATGTACATGTGAGTGCTGCGCTATTTGTATGATGAAACTGTTACTTTACTTTGTGTTGTGTGTTATCTAGGGATGTGCGAGCATGGCTATTATTTTCGAGCCGAGTTCGAGTCGAGTATTAAATCGAGTTTCGAGTTCTCGAGTCGAACTCGAGCGAGTCTATAAGTTTTATTATTGTGTTAAAACAATTTTATTTTCGCTTGTGTTTAACATTTTTTAATTAATTATTTAACAATATGAAATTCATAAATAAATTAGTCTTACA